>VWYO01001849.1:0-13004 GCA_013400275.1 Rhadina sibilatrix | reverse complement strand
ACCCCAAGGCCATGCCAGGCTGGCACCGTGTGGCACTGACAGAACCCCAAGGCCATGCCATTCTGGCACCATGTGGCACTGACAGAACCCCAAGGCCATGCCAGGCTGGCACCGTGTGGCACTGACAGGACCCCAAGGCCATGTCTGTTCTGGCACTGTGTGGCACTGACAGAACCCCAAGGCCATGCCAGGCTGGCACCATGTGGCACTGACAGGACCCCAAGGCCATGCCAGGCTGGCACCGTGTGGCACTGACAGGACCCCAAGGCCATGCCAGGCTGGCACCGTGTGTCCCCAGCACGCACTGGGCATGTCCCTTGTGGCACTCACACCCCGGGAGCTGCCCAGCCCTGGCCCGGGGTGCAGCACAAGCCCACAGATCCCATCCCCATCCCACCCAGCACCCAGCAGCAGGGGGTGAAACTCTGCACTGATTGCACTGAGAGATGGACTCAGCGGCCCCTCAGATGAACAAACCTGGCTGCCCACACAAAAGGAGCCACGCTTTAATCCTAAAATCAGCCAGGGCAGGAATCTGGGCAGGGCTCTTGCTGTTTGGGCAGGGTTTTTGCTGTTGGGCATGGGAAAGGATCGTGTCCCAGACCTTCTAAACAGATTCAGAGAAGCCCTCGTGACACCAAAGTTGTTCTGCAGCACCAGGGTCCATTGAACCTTTTTGTCAGCCACGGGAAGAGACAGCTCTGTCCCCTCACCAAACCACTCCTGAGGCTGGGAGGGAGTTCAGGACTGTAAGCACAAACAGCTCCAGTAGCTCCAAAGATCTGAACCAGGCAAGATGGATTTCATTTTTAAAAAAGAACTCTATGAAGCCTTCTTTACTTTTCATGGAATCCAAGAGTGGTTTGGGTTGGAAGGAGCTCAGAGATCATCCCATCCCACCCCCTGCCACGGGCAGGGACACCTTCCACTGCCCCAGGCTGCTCCCAGCCCCATCCAGCCTGGCCTGGGACACTGCCAGGCACAGGGTAACCACAGCCTCCTGGGTCTTTCTTGATAAATAAAACAAAGAGACAAACAAACAAAACAAACCCCAACCAAATGAACAATTCACCATTCTCTCTGATTCTGGAATCCTTGCCTAAGAGATCATTCTCCTTCCAGTCTTAGTTTTGCACGAAATGAGACATAAAATCCCATCAACCCATTAGATTCTTCACAACTGCTATCTGTCTAAACGAGCATGTTTAAGATGCTGTAAAATACAGGAATTCTGCCTGATAATCCCAAGCGTTGATCATGTTGATCCAACATGCCCAGCCTCATTGAAGCAAATTAAATGTTTGATGGGCTCCATGGAAAACATATTAATTTAATGGCAAGGGCTGATTCCATTAGAGCCTGGCTGGAACAGAAGATGCAGCACTCGAGTGCAGTTGTGTTTCTGCCTGTTGCAACACCCTCTCCACAGAAGCTCTTTGCCAAAAAACATTCCAGCAATCAAAATTCCCAAACATCAGAGCCATGGGGGAGTTTATCCCTGAGCCTCCGTGGTGGGACATCAAATCTCTGCAGAGCAAAACTTCCCAAACTTCAGGGCCATGGAGGAGTTTATCCCTGAGCCTCTGTGGTGAGACATCAAATCTCTGCAGAGCAGAACCTGCTCCCTTTGCACTGCTTGTGTTTGGTGTTCCACCATAAAGGAGAGGTTTAATGTTAAAGCCTTATTCTAGGCCTGGGCTCTACTTAAAGCAGACCTTTGAACAGCAATTCCTTGTGAAGAAAATTGCTAAAAGGAGTTACTCTACAGGAAAACATTGCCTAATTACACCCCCTGATTACACCCAGCGAGGAAGATGCTCCAGCCTGTTACTGGAACCACAATAAAAATCATCTGCAGGTTCCTTTGTGTCTCCTGGCTGCCCACATGGGCTGTTCAAACAAAACCCAGGTTTAATGACACCACAGGTCAACAACATCAAGTAGAAGCAGCAGCCGTGCCTGCATTCCTTCAGAGGGAAAATTATGGGGCTCTCAAGAGGGCAGGAGGATCCGCAGGGAGCCGTGCAACTCCCAGGGCAGCTCCAGACACCCTGCACAGCTCCGAGTCACCGCTCCTGTGTGACTGGTCCCTGCCACCACACTGCTCCGAGAGGGCACTGCTGAAGCTGCCCTTGGAATCTTGGAAAAGCTCAGGATGCCTCTTGTTGTCCCTTGCCCAGCCGCTTGCACAGAAATCCATTCACAAGGAGAGGAGAAACTCCTTCAGAAGAGGCGCAGCACGGCGGGTGAGGCTGCTCTGAGGTGTTCTCAGCGTGTTTGATACAACAGAGGAAGACCCCACAAGATCCCCTGGCCTTGCACAGACCTGCTGATGATGGACTTGATGTTTTTTCAGTCTCACACCCAGCCAAGTGAAGGAAAATCTAATCACTGTCTGGCTTCAAAGCCATTCCACAGGAGAACCCAGAACTTCTGCAAGCCGGAGGAGTCTGGACAGAAAAGTTTTGTGCAGCTCAGCTTCCTCTTTCTGCTGCCCAGTCTTCCCTTCCCTAATCCCATTTCCTATCCTCCTGGAGAGAAAGATCAGGCTGAAGGCAACAGAACCCAGCCCGATTATCACTGATGTGCCTATTCCACAGTTTTAGATGATTTTCAACATTGTTTACCAGGTTAAACCCTTGAAAAGTGTCCAAAACCACAACTCCCACCCACGACGGCCAGGAGTACACGCTCCTGAGGAGAACCTGGTCATGGAAATTAATTCCTTAGTTAATTCATTCTCAAAGTTTCATGGAAGCTCACAGCATCTTTCCACTGCAGCCTGGCCTTTCTGCTGCTCCTGAGCTCAGGAAATCAGAGCTGCTTCAGAGCAGCTACATCCCCGAGAGCAAAACCACAAAGGCTGCCTGCGCAGCCTTTATAAATAAAGTACCCATACTCCAGAAATTGGAGTGTAATTAAAAGTACATTTTATCACACCTCCCACCGTTGTGCCATGGCAGGAACACAACGTTTCCTGCAGAGAAAGGACTTGAGGTTAATCATAAACTGCTCTGGCTGATAAGACACCACCAGGTGTGGAGAAAGGCTTAGGCTGTAATTTGTGATACGATAACGGAGGCAGAACAGAGACAGAATGTGAACTAAACTCCGCTTTCTGTCTCTTCCTCTGCAAATTTGTGCCCCAGCACAGAAACCAGAAGGAAACAGACCAAGCTGGATTTCACAGGATTGGATTTCACAGAATCCCAGGATGGTTTGGGTGGGAAGCGACCTTAGAGCTGACCCAATTCCAATCCCTTTGCCATGGGCAGGGACACCTTCCACTGTCCCAGGTTGCTCCAAGCCACATGCAGCCTGGCCTTGGACACTGCCAGGGATCAGGAATCCTCAGCTTCTCTGGGAACCTGTGCCAGGGCCTCACAGGGAACGATTTCTTCCCTCTATTTTACCCCTGGCAGGCTGCAGGCAGAGCCAAAGCTGGTTTTCCTTCCCTGCGCAGCAGCAACTTACATTCATTTTTCACTCCTGTCAAAACCTTGCTGACAGTGTTTACAGCCCCTGAACAAATGCACGGCTCTTAAGCACCAACAAATAATTCTGCAGCGGGGACCTGCTGCAGCTTTTGACAGCTGACATGCAGTTTTTGGGGAGGCAGAGCAGCCCCCAGGGAAGGGGAGAGGGATTTGTCCAGCTCTGCCTCCCATTCTCAGCCATTGCCCAGGACTGCAGCAACCCAGGACTGTTCCCAACAAAAGAAGCTTGTGGGAAACAGCAGCCTGGGCAAAGGTCTGCAGGGCTGGCCTGGGCCTTTGCTTTGGGGGAGAGGGAAAGCTCTGGGAAATCATGGAAAAGCAGCCAAGAGAACAAGGACAAACAAGTCCACAATCAGAAAAAACATCAAGAGTAACTCTGGACAAAAACATCAGTGGGGAAGGGGAAAATGTGCAGCATAGTGAAGAGGAAAATCTCCAAAGCCAGATACGCTGAGGAAGTAAAAAAAAAAAAAGGGAAATATGATGATGAACTTTAAACTTCCAATTTCTGAGACTGGCCCTTGTTTCTTTGAGACAGCCTTGGAGCCACCAGAGACACACCAGGGACATGTGAGCTGCCAAAGAACTGAATTAGCCAATTATTTTTTCCCTTTCTCTATATAGACTTTTATTAACAGCAAAAAGCAAATTTAAACTGGGCACATCCTGGTTTCAATTTGGGAGGATGGCATCACATTTCCAAGGCTTTTTCCTGTGCTGGTGTTCTTATTTTACCTCTGAGGGTCTCCTGTGCTGCTGGAAACTCATGGACTGGCACAACTGGAGAACAAAGAGGGAAAGGAGAATGGTTTGGGTGGGATGGGACTTTAAAGATCAATTTATTCCAACCCCTGCCATGGAAGGGAAAGGGGAAGTTCCACTGAACTCAACTAAAACGGGGAAGAAATCCCATTTTTCCAGAGCTCCAGCAGTCTCTGCACCACACTCTTGTTTTCAGCTCCACTCTGATCAAACTGTTTTTTCCCAAGCAGCAGCTCCACACTCCTCTCTGCACATTACCAAACCCTTATCTCCTGTGCCACGGAGGGATCCAGGGAATGTTCTCCAGGCCTGTGAAGACAAGGCCGGGCACAGCTGAGGGAACAGCCCCACACAACGCCGCGCTCCTGTACAAGCCTTGTCACAACTGCAGATAAAGTAATTACTCCGACTCCTTTGGAAACAGGTAATCTGAAAAGCAGAGGATTACATTGCTGGGAGTGCTGCTGGCTACGAGTTAATTATCAAATCCTGAATTGCCACGGAAGGGAACCTCCAGCAAACAGCAGCCCCACGTGCACACACATTGATTTCCATTCCTTTTACAGCCCCGCCTGCTGACAAGCTGCCATTTTATGGGATTTACTCTGTTGTGCGTTCAGGTGCTTTGTCCCAACACTGTGGCACAGGCAAATATTAAAAAAAAAAAACAAATTGCTGGGAAAGCTCAGCTGAATAAATTCACTGATGGCTGTTGGAGTCCAGGGTATTCCTCTGGAAACCCTGGACAGTCAGAGNAGTTGTCACCTGTTGCCCGTGCTGTCCAGACCCTGGCAGAGCTCAGAGAAAAAGTTTGTGATAAGATAAAATAAACAAGAAGAACAGCCTTGAAAGAGAACATCTAAAGGCTCTTTGTCTTTTCTGCAGGGGCTTCCTGAGGACCAAGGGCAAAGACCACCCTGATCTCGGGGGGACAGAGAGCCCACGAGAGATGGCCACGCTCTTTGAAGGAAACACTATCAAAAACACAGCAGCAGATGCTTTAGAACCATTAAGGCTGCAAAAGATCCTGGACTCCTATAAAACTTCAGCAAAGGGCACAGAAAAGAAACGCTGAGCCTGAAGAAAACACTGATTTAAGTCAATATTTTTATTTTAAAACTTCCCACAGAAGTCCCAAACCCGGTTATTCTCTGCTGCTGAGAAAGTGCTCTGTGTTTATCTCCCCACCTACGGGATGCAGCGGGGTTAAATTTCATTATGAGGGCCTGGCAGCCAGGCCCAGGCAGCCCTGAAGAAATGAGAAGCAGAAGCTGGAGACCTTGAAGGGGTGTTTTTTGCCAACCCTGCGAGATCAGGGCAGGAAGAAGGAGCCCATCCAGTGCTTTTCAATCCCATTTCACCCATGTGATGCCTTGGGATGGCTACCTAGAGCAGAGGCTGGACAAAGTTAAGAGAATAAAAGTGGATTTTCTTTAAAGGCCTTCCATAGATGCACCCTGGGCAGTCAGAAGCTGCACCCAAGGTGGACGATGGTCACGAGTTTTTCAGATCAAATTATAAATTTGGTCCATTTGCATATCAGGGGTCGATCCTCCAATTACAGCTTCAGGTAATGAAGTCATTTACCCCCAGCTTGCTCCCCCCACTCAACTCCTTTTGTTTAAGGAGTTTTCAGGGCCTGAGACTGTCAGGTATCCTTGGGTTTCAGGCCTGGAGAGGAATGGTTTTGTCTGAATAAAACTGGAGAGCAGCAGCTGACAGGCCGTGGAGTTTTAGACTTACACACTAAAGCAGTGCAGGATCCAAAAAACAGAAAAGCTAAACTCCTAAGGCATCACATGGCCCGGACTATTCATCATCTCCAATTCTTCTGGTGCGAGTGCTAATGTGAGAAACTCGTAGGGAAGGTCAAAAAGAAGCTTCAGAGACCCCGGGCAGACAAAAGGGGAGGAACACAGCGTGTGATTATGCCGTGTTCCCAGCAGAGCCGTGTGATGCCTTTGGACAGCTCAGCCCCGTCATTACCGCCAGCGCACGGCGCGGGGCAGAGCGGGCAGCGGCTCCTGCAAATTGGAGCGGGGGTTGTTTACAAGGGAGTTCCCAACAGAGCTGGAGTGGCGGTGGGAAGGGGTGGTTGTGGCTGAGTCACGGGATAATCGCCGCAAAATCCAGCCATTGTTTGGGGAAACTTGGAAATTGCCTCGTGCTCCTCGGTTAATCAAAGGTAATAAAGCAGCAGGAGACGGGCACCGGCATGCCTGGAACAAGTTTAATAGGGGAAAGAAAAAAAAAATTGAAATTAAAAAAAATGAAGAAAAATGACTCTGTTAAAGATCACAAGGACACAGACTCCGACTCAGAAGGCTGACAATGACTCCGTTTATATTCGGTTATTTCTTCCCTTTTATGCTGTTTTACAGAGAACAACCCAATGGGTGGAAGGAAGACAAACTTCTTCAATCACATTGGTCAAACCAGAGGGACACCAAGAAGAAGTCCCTCCTAGGGAAAGGAATGTAAACAAACTTACAGTCAGGAAAACGTGTCTCTTGATAGAAAACTCTCTGGGAAAAGAGTTTCAGAAAAACCAAAACATCTCAGGCACCAACCAGGGCTACATAAAAATATTACAAAAATCTTAGCCCAGCCTTCAACGGAGTCTTAATGATTTGCTAAGATGCAGGATTTGCCCACATGAGGACTTGAGGAAAAATCCTCCCTGCAACCTGCACCCAAAGCAACATTAGGCAAATATTTGTAATAAATAAAAGTTCTTTACAAGCTGCCACCAAACATGACTTGGGACACCCTCCCCACTGGAAATGGGACTGGCCTCGATATCCTGAGGTTGCCCACCCCGTTTCTCCTCTCCCCAAACTCTTATTCCTTCACCTCCCCTTCAGAATGTGAACCTCAGGGTAACATAAAATACCCAGTAAAGAATCCCACAGGTCCTGAAGGGCATCACCTGCACCAGGAGGCTTGGGCAGGACTCACTTTGGAGGCCGAGCACCCCAAGAGCTTCGAAACAAAAATCCAGAACACAAGACTTGAGCTGATTGTCAAGGCTCTCCCTCAACTCTTTAAGTAGCATGAGAAGAACCCGTATTTTTCCACATACACCTGTATTTCCCCTTCTCTCACCTTTCCTTCTTCTTTTACCCTGAATTCTCAGTTCCTTTTTCTGGTTTGTTGGTTTGTTTTTTTAATCCTCAGAATGCAGGAGACTTACTGATAAAAACATTAGTAAAGAGGAGGGATCTCGGGCAGGAGGACAAGGAGTAAGAGAAACAAAACCCACAATAAACCAGATTTGAAACCATAATCAAGAACATGCTCTAAACAAAGCAGAATAATCCCACACAGCTCCTGGCAGTGGCCTGGCAGCCACTCTGAGGAGGTGACCTAAGAGCATGTTCTAATATACACCATCACCCTTTTAAAAATACATTTGTGTTTTTCTGCTCAGGACATTTCCTTTGTAATTTCTCACCTCCTACTGCTGCCGAGGCCTCTCAGCAGCAGCAGAGACTTTGCCAAGGTTCTGGCAGCTCAGACAAGGAGTTCCAGGAGGGATTTAAGGCCATAATAAGATCTAAGCTGTCGGAAAGTCCAGGCAAACTTCTGTGGCATGTTTTTCCTTTCTCTTCCCTATAAACACCTCATGAAAGCTCTCCTGGAGGCTGCCAAGTGAAAATAGTGCATTATCTCAGCTGCTGCACATGACTCCAGGGAAGAGTCCTCCATCACAGCTCCCAGGAATTGTCCACCAGGCCTGTGACTACAGGAAAGCTTTCCCATGTAGGGTGAGGATTATTTTGTCTCACAAAAACAAAATGCCTCGTGACTTCGGGGCAGTCTGGCGGAGAGGGAAATGTGGATGTTTGAGTGGTGCCCTGGTCTCCTGCTCTCCAGACAGAGTGAGGATTTCCCGGCACTGGAACTGCCTCAAGGGGAGTCCCACCAAGGGTCCCAGCGAGGTCTCTGGTGGGTGAGGAGGGTGAGCCAGGACAGGTCTTGGTGTGACCCTGGGAGCAAAGCAGGGCTGTTCCCCTGATTCCCAGATCTGGAAAGCCATCCCAGTTTGGCTGACAGCCTTCCTGAAGGATTGCTCTCAGGGACACACCAGCCTGAAAGAAAGGAAATAAATCTTGGGATGGCACAAACCCACCAGGGACTTCCATCACCTACAGCCAAACACCAGCACGTGAACCCCTGTCCCAGGGATGCTCCCATCTCCTCTCACTCCAGCACAAAAAAGGCAAATCACCCATTTTTGGGAAAAAAACTGATCCATCCTGTAAAGCAACACAGAAGTGTGTAATTAAATGTGCACTGGCTGAACTCAGCTCTTAGAATGGAACCAGCACAAGGCTCAGAACACTGGTGCTGAACATCCTCTCTCATAAAAGGCCTTTATTTACTTTCTGATTCTGTGAGTAATTGCTGTCTATAAATAGCCCTCCCTGCCCAGCCACACTAGTGTTATCACCTCAGTCACTGGGAAAGGCCCTGATAAGACCAAGTGATAATAGATCAGGATTACCCTTCTGTGGAGAGGAGCCTGCTGGAATTCATTACTGCACCATTTTCATTCCCTTGTGCAGCTCTCCAGCCTGAAGCAGCAAAAATAATGGAGTGCCCACGCCCTCCTCACCTTGGCTTTGGGTTTATCTCCCTCTCCACCAGATCCTTTAATAAAGAAGCAGCCTCAAAACTGAGAGCCAAACTCAAAACTGAGAGCTCGGCTCGCCCTAATCTCTGTCCCAGCACTAAATACTTTTACTGAACCTACTAAAGAACAAAGGGGGAAATGAGATAAAGCTTATCTGCTCCCAGGAGTCAGGGAGACAGGTGGAATACACACCTAGGGCACAGCAAAGCCTCCCAACACTGTCCTACACATCCATTATCTCCCTGTGAAGAGCTTTATGACCTTTGTAAAAGCAAATATATTTAAGTGCAGCTTTTATGTGCAGTGTGGAGATTCTGACCTCAGAAGAAATAAACTTTTCTTCAAGGGCTCCGCTGCCACTGGAGGAAACACACAGGACTCCTATGGATCCATTATCTACATTTCCAGAGTTTTATTGCCTTTGAAAATGTAAATATATTGAAGGGCAGCTTTCATGTTCAGTATCAGGGTTGTAAGAACATGAGGATTAACCAAGGTAAGAAATAAAATGCTCTTCAAGGGCTCTGAAGACACTTGAGGAACACACAACGCTCCCAAGAGTGCTCCTCTATGGATCCATTCCCTTATCTGCATTTGAAGAGCTTGATTGCCTTTGAAAATGTAAATATATTTTATGTGCGGTGCCAAGACTGTAACAAAACAAATATTAACAGAGGGTAAGAAATAAACTGTTCTTCAAGGGCTCCGATGGCACTTGAGGAACACGCAGCACCCCCCCACACACACTCCCTTATCTGCATTTGAAGAGTTTTATTGCCTTCACAAAGATAAAGGTATTTCATGTGCAGTGTCACACTTGTAACAACACAAATGTTAACAGAAGCTAAGAAATAAACTGTCCTTCAGAGGTTCCAGCCACACCTGAACACACAATGCCCCCCACAAGGAACAGAATGTACCCCCCTGTTCAGGCTGCTTTAATCACCTCTGGTACAACGGGCAGATTGATGAAGTTCAGGATTCCCAGCTAATTGTGGTGAACACAGAATTACCATGAAACCACAGCACTCTGCCACTGAGAGGGAAGCAAATGAACAAAGGTGACAGTGGGAGTATAAAATTCAAGATGAGGCATTTTTAAATATTTCTGTAAAGGCAGAAATGTCTTCAATTCACAGAAATGAAACAGCAGCTTTTGATGCCTCAGTTGCATAGATTTCCAAGATTTGGAGGTTTTAGTACTTGAATTTTTAGCAGTGGGGGACATAAACAGCCAGGGCAGGGGCAGCCCTGGGATATTTGTAGAGGGGAAGGGATGGACAGCAGGAGAGTTCCAGTACAGACTTGGTTTTCATGGAATCCCAGACTGGTTTGGGTTGGAAAGAGCTTAAAGCTGATCCAGTGCCACTCCCTGCCATGGCAGGGACACCTTTCCCTGCCCCAGGTCGTTCCAACCCAGCCTTGGACACTTCCAGGGATCCAGGGGCAGCCACAGCTTCTCTGGGCACCCTGTGCCAGGGCCTGCCCACCCTCAGAGGGAAGAATTCCTTGCCAAAATCCCTTCTAAATTGTCCCTCTTTTAGTTTAAAACCATTCTCCCTTGTCCTGTCCCCCCATCCCTTGTAAATAATGCCTCCATGTATTTCCTGCAGCTCCTCCAGGCACTGGAAGGCCACAATTAGGTCACTCCAGAGCTTCTCCAGGATGAGCAATCCCAACTCTCCCAGCCTGTCCCCTCTGTAAAAGGCCAGGGAACAGGGCTGGAGTGACTGAGGCAGTGACCTCATTCCCCTGCCTTCCAGTGCCCCACAATTACAGGAGAATGGAGCTGAGTCAGGGACCCAACCCCCCCCAAACCACAGCTCCCCACAGGGAATAAATCCCTGCCCACGGGCCTGGAGCTCTATCTCACTGAGAATTTTATAGGAGAAAGCCCAAACTGTAATTAATGCTCTGCTGAACGCTGGGAAAAGGAAAAAGCTCCACGTTTGGAAGCAGGGGGACGCCTCTTTTAGGGCTGGAACAAACCCAGGGCAGCTCAGTGCTGCACCCACAGCCCCACACGAGGTTCCCACCCTCTCCTCCATTAAATAATAAGTGGAAAAAACAGTGAATTCTTTCCAGCCACCAAAAGTGAGCAGGGAAGAGCCCACATCCACAGAGAGAAGGATCCCCTGCCCCAAAGGGAAACCCCAAAGGGAAACCCCAAAGGGAGAGGAGGAGGAGGAAGGAAAAGGGGTTTATTTGCAGATCCCCCTGTGCTTGCCGAGGGGAGCCAGGTGGGACAGCATTCCCAGGGTCACTTTGTCCCCAAACAAGGAAAGCTGCTCTCCCAGTGCCAGCCAGCAGCTCTGTGCTGGGTGAGGAATACAGATTAGCCCTGGAACACATTTTTCCAGGGCATTCAGGAATTTTTAACTGCTTTGCGCTCCTCGTCTCTCCCTTTCTTGAAACAAAATAATAAAAAAAAAAAAAAGAGAGGGAGGGGGGAAAAAAATTTAAAATTGCAGAAAGAGCCAAAGGTAAAGTGATTCTGGCATAGTCATTTGGGGGAAAAATCTGATAAAGGAGTTGGGAAAAGATTCCAGACTGCGCAATGCCTCAGCATATGGTCAATGCCTTATGGAAGGGAGGGAAATAAAGATTTATTTTCTGCCTGCAAGAGGGGGGAATTTCTTGTAGCAATTTCAATGACAGCAGCTGTTTGAAATATTAAATATTGATATTAAAATATCCCCACTGCGATTCAATATTAATGCAGCCCCTGCCAATTTATAGAACTCAGTAAATTTACACAAATGCCTGGTTTTCTTTTTAACCAGAGTTGACTTGTGAGGGTCAAATTCTGTGACTGAACTGATGTGGGCCTGTTCAACTTAAATTCTGTGCTCTATATTACATGGAGCTTCATTTTAAAAAAATGGCATAGTTGTATTTTCTCCCCTTAAAGACAAGTTCTACCTGTAAGAATCCACAGGCAGAGAGACATTTTCCAGTGGGATCACAGATTTGGAATCAATCCTGAGGCAGGATCCCTTTGATCCCGGATTCCAGCCTGAGTCACTGCATTTCAGGGGAAGGGGGATGCAGCCCTGCTGTAAATCATCACTTCCTTCAGCATTCCCTGGCTGGATGAGCCACTGCAAATTACCAACTTCCCTTGCCCACATGAAGAGGAGCAAGTTAATTCCTCTTCTTTTTTAGTCCAGCATCTTGGAGCTGTCAGGTTTTCCAGCACTATTCCAGGTGCTGATGTCTGTGCACACACAGCAAACAAACCCAGGCACCCACCCCTGAGTGCCCACAAGCACAAAACACAGAGCTCTGGATGAAGTTCACCCTCTCCCAAACCTCAAGAGTGGGAAATTTGAAATGGTTTGTCCACAGAACCAAGAGATTTGGGAAGTTACACGAACCGAGGTGCAGGCTGTAATACCAAACCTTGTTTTTGACTGGATTTCAGTGCAAATTCAGAACAAACCCCCTGAAATGAGCATCAGATTGAAGATTAAACCCAGCAGCAGTGCAAGGCTCTGCTCACACACGGGGAAATTCCACCTCAAAGCAAGTAATGGTGCTGCTTTCCAGGCAGAAAAAGCCAAAAAAAGAGACACCCAAACCTGTCCCCCAGCAAGAAGGAACAGCACGGCTACAAAGAGCCGACGTGACTCAGTCAGTCCCAAACTCCCCCTTGGAAAGGCATCCAAATTACCCGGCTTTTGGGGAAGTGGGACACGGGGAGCCCAGCAAAACAGCAGAGTCACATGGAGAGGAGCGACGGAGGCAGGAACAAAGGGCTGCAGGGACTCGGTGAGTGCAGCCTGGCCGCTGGCCGGGCTCCCTAACGAGCAGGACGCGTCGTTAGCGGGCACAGAGCTCCATTCTCTGCCGGCCCTGCCCTGCCCTGCCCGGCTGCAGGAGCCCCGGAGCCACCGCTGATGTCATTGTCATTGCTGGCAGGGAGAGGCTCCCAAGGAGCTCCAGGCCTTTGAAAGCATGGCTGAGGATTTTTAGTTTTTAAAAGGTTTGTTGTTTTTTTTTTGAAATCTCGGGGATCCAGCGGTGGTTAAAACCTGTATCCAATCTAAGCCTAACCGACAGATAAAAATTGCAAAAGATATCTGGTAGATAAACAGTAAATGATCTGA
>VWYO01001844.1:58384-69957 GCA_013400275.1 Rhadina sibilatrix | reverse complement strand
TGGAATGATCTGCCCAGAGAGGTGGTAATAGAGACTTATATAGAATCTATCCATCTGTCTTGTAAGACCCCTTCAGATACTGGAAGAATGCAACTATGTCACCCTGAAGCCTTCTCTTTTTATAATAGTAAAATTTCTCTTCATGTAATAGCACAGGAAACAAACAAACAAACAAAATCTTTGCCTTTTTACAAAGAGAATTTTGCTTTTGGAGGGGAAGTAGTTGGCACTCTAAACTGGCTACAGAAATTTACAAGTAAAACTGCCAAAAATGGGTGTGCCATGAGTTCTATCTCCTCAGTGAATAACACCTGTGTTCTTCAATATACCATGGAAATTCAGGCATCTGTTCTCTTAAACTTCTGATTGTTTGAAAATTGGCCTTACACAAAAAAACCTTCTCCGACTAGTGTGTGTGCGTATCTCTAGTGCTACTGTTGTTAGCCCTAGTTAGATATAATAGAAATTAACTGTATTATGCTTCAGAGAACCTTAAATTAGGAAGTCAATGCTGTCTTGAAAAGTAGAAATTTCTTGTGTCTCTACTATTATGTTCCAGTGGATATAATTGAACATCATCAGGAAATTCTATTGTCTGTGACAGATCCTATTTTGCAAAACTGCACACATAAAAAAATCTGAATATCTTTACATATTCAGTGTTTGAAATACTTTCAGGCTGTCACCTCAGAAAAACAGTAATCGTTTCAGACTGGGACTTTTAAAACTGGCTTTAACAGTCTAGTTTTCCTTCCTGTCAAGTGGAGCCCAATTTTCTGAGATTTCCTGAGAACAGCCTTTAGACATCCTTGATTATATTTCCCTTAAAGCCTTAAATCATAGCTTTAACTCTGAAAACCATTCTTTTTAGACATCATAGTCTGATTTTTTTCTAAACATTATTCATCAGTCTCAGTCTAAGTCTGACCTGATGCTCATCTGTTGATTACTGGTGCTACTTTGGTTGTTGTTTCCAGCAAGTAGAATGATAGCACTTTTCTGTTCTTGAAAAGAGAGTCATTGCTGATACAAATTCATATCATTCAATGATGAGGTGATCCTGTGGACATTTTTCCTGGTTTTCTTATATTCTTATGTTTTGTGAAGAAAAATTTTGCTTAATCTTCTTGGATATTGTAAGTACACCCCCTGCAATATTTCAGGGAAAATTTGGATAGATTAACAAGCAGTTAATTTGCTTGACATATGGAATAAATCTACTGCATTAGCATCCTATACTTTATCTTCTATCCTCCAGCCCTTGAAGTGCTATCTGTGCATACCTGATGTCACTTCTTCTGACACCTTGGAAGATATCAGATATATTCATCTACAATTCCAGTTTCTTTTCAACATAATTGATTTTGTTTCAATCACTGAAAGATTTCTTCTATAGACCAAGAGCTAATACTTCTTACACATTCATTTTTTGTATATCTACTGTTTGCGTTTTGTTTTAGTTACTTTGCTTCCTTTGGTGTTCCCCATGCACAAAACTTGCAGAAAAGGCAGACTACAATAATCTTCTTTTTCCCTTTCACCATCCATTTTTAGTTGAACAAAGTCTGTGAGGTATTTTAAGTACCAGCAAGCAATACAGGAGGGACCTCGGGGGGTAAAAGTGTAGTGATGGATGGGGAGCAGAAAGTTGTGCTTCCCCATGGCTGCAAACAAAGCTGCAGAGCTGCCTGCTGAGAACCTTCTCTGCTTGGGTAGTGTCTTCTGCTAAGCATAACAGAATAACCACTCAACTTGAAAATGCCATAAACTGGGATGCTGGGGTAACCTACTGAATGTGAAAGATTCTGTTGGGGCCTACATACAATTACGGCCTATCTTCATTACTGTTTTTAGCTTCAGTAGCATTGGACACTCTCTTAGTAAGTTAATTAGTAGATATTATGAAATTAAAGCTGAAGCTGCTGCAAATCTAGATATTATGATAAGAATTTCCCCATCCATCATATTTTACATCTATAGGCACATAACTATGTGTGTATGGTCATGTATATAAATGTCTGCAAAATGAAATATGCTAAATATCATAAGTTTATTTGATTACATTCTATTGTAATCAATAATAGTTTTTTCTTTAAATGGAAATAATCATATTTTTAGGAGATCATTGCACAGATACATATTATTCATTAATAATATCTAGCTGTAGGTCCCTCTACAAAATGTAGATATTGGAATCCATATGCATTATTTTTTGTCTTACTCGAAGAGTATAAAGGCCAGCCTTCAGTGCTCAGTTATTAAGGTTTCAGGGTAATGTCTGGAATTTCATGTTGAAACTTATTTCCATGAAGTTTTTTTACTACCTTTTACCAAAACAGAGTTTTCTCTTGAAAATAAGGATTCTTGGTTATAAACAAATGATTTAACCAAAATCAATGCCGAAGTAAAAATCCCTGATCTTGACTGAGCGCTCTAGCTTTAGCCGCACAGTTCTTAAACCTGGAGCAGTGCTACTGTCTTTAGTATTGAAAAATAAGTGTTGACACCAAATCTATTATGTAAACACAAAATAAACTCTCTGACTCTTCGGTCCTTTCAAGTGTGCAGCTGCACTGGACCAGCTTAGGTAGTTACAGTTAACCTGTAGGAACAAGTATGCCAAAGAATAAGGAAGATCATGTCTTTGGTGAAGTGTTTTCTTGGTATTAATTGCATTCTAAGCAAACAAGCTTATGAAAGAAAGAAAGCAGTGTTTAAAACAAACAAACAAACAAACAAACCTGAAAATCTAAACTGAAAGGAAAATTTGTTTGAAAAAGAAGGAGGTGATTTGATCCTTTACATAGTCTGATGGAAAATTAAAGCAAACTATTTGTTCATTCTTGCTGTCTGGTTGGACAGTGATCATTATGAAGCAGGTTTACTTTAAAATCCTGACAGCATTTGTCTACTTGCCATGTGTATTAACACTCTCCAGTGGAGGCTTTAGTCAAGTGGAAAGAAATCATTGAGTCTTTGTTCTGTTTCAATTTGATATTTGCAGATTGCCTTGTGGAATTTCACTGTTCCAGCTGTTTCACTGTCATATTTTTTTCAAGTTCTGTTAAGATTGGTCTGTGGCTTGAAAGTTATTTTTGTTTCAAATTATATTATATATTTTGTGTTTGAGTGTTCCTACACGATCAAGGGAAAAAATCTGTCAACATCTTATACCTTTTGAAGTCACTCTCCTACAAAAATTATTGCTTTAAGTATATTTTCAAAACTGACTACATTAATTTGTCGTCTCTTTCTTTGTTTTGTAGGAAAAGATACCTCTACTTCAATGTAAGTCCAATATCCAAGCCAACAAAATTTACTGTGGTGTTGTCTAATATGCCAAATGTAGCATATTTCATAAAAAATGCAAACATATCATATATATAATATAGTATATGTTATACTATATATGTATGACAAATACATATAATATAGCAAACACATCATAACATTTGAAGTCGTTGTGGCACATGCACTGCATTAATTTCTTCAACCTACACCTGCCTCTAAATGGAGATGCCTTAGAACCTACCACAGAGAACAAAAGCATTTGATTCTTTTTCAGGCTGGAAACAGCTTCAAAAATCATGATGACTCCCCCTCAGGTTGCATGGCACCCAGCCTCCGAGTTTGGAAGGAAGGAGGGACTTGATGATGTCTGCCTGAGTACCAGTGCCAAACCTCAAGTGGTCTCAGTTTAGTGGTGCCATATGACCAGTGATGTCTCCCTGGGGGCTGAAAGAACACTCAGGTGCAAAACTCCTTTTAGCCGTGAGGGTGACTAAGTGGTCTGAAGGCACCAGCACCCCTGGCAAGGCATTCCCAATGCATACGTGTGTGCCTCTGATTTGGAGCAGATGATGTTTGGTAACTCTCTCCAGCTGCAAAAAGTTTTTTAATTGTTTGATCTTGGGATTTTTCTTGACTTTGAAAGACTTGATGCTATGCCCAATCATGCATTACACTGCTAACATTGGGTGTTCTAACACAATACATGTGTGCTCCTAGTCTTTCATTTTCCTAGATCTTTCTTTGGTCTGAGTCCATGAGATAGAAATATAGAATCATAGAATATCCTGAGTTGGAAGGGACCCACAAGGATTCTTAGAGTCCAAGTCCTGGCCCTGCGCAAGAATCACCACCTGTGCCTAAGAGTGTTGTCCAACACCTCTTGAGTTCTATCAAGAACTCTATCAGGTTGGTGCTGTGACCACTTCCCTGGGAAAAGACGGCTGATATGGAAATATCGGAATCCATCAAAGAATTCATCATTGTCATTGTCCTGCATAAGTGGTCTGGCATCCACATTAATTGATAGTCTTAAATCATGTGATTGCAATACCTTCATCTTCAATACCTGAAAGTTCCTTTTTCTTAAAAGATATATTTTCATAATTATACATTTTCTTGGTATTTCCTTTGCAAATTCTTTAATATTTTGAATGGACACTGATAAGCTTTTAACTGGATCCCAAATATTAAAACTAAATAATTTCATGGTCTCCAATTTTCTGATTAAATCTTAAGAAATTATAATTACCTTTCTTTTTATTTCTTCATCTAAAACCCTTTTATAGGCTAGTGGTGTTTAGTGCCCCTAACTACCAAAAGCTTTTAAATTTTTAAAAAACTAGGGTAGAAATTAGAAAAAAACAAACCACCAAACATATATGACTATAATAAAATTAATTCTAAAAATTATTTTATAAAGTAACAACTTCAAATGTTATAAAACAACATCTAAAAGAATGAAGATTATTTTTTCTGTTATCTTGTCAATTCAGTATAAAGTAGGACTACACAAATTCTCACATCAGTAATTTACAAATTAACATTTTGTTCAAAGGAACTTGGATATGTCTTTCTTCTTCTCTGAAACGGTTGTTTTACATAACAAGTATGTCTACTTTTTCCAGGAGTTTGGCATATTCACAATGTAGACTGCATTAATATTAGAAATGGACTAAAGCAAAACCTTCACTGTGATAGTTGCAAAGGTATGGGAACAATCTGAATCTAATATCAGACCCATTTGCTGATAGAGATAAACTAAAACATTGACCTTTGTGGAACTTGGGTTCAGAGATGATTCCTTTTTATTCAGCACCATTAATGATTACATCACATTAAAAAGGTCTGCTCAGTGTGAAGGGAGTCTAGATTTTTAGACCTTTTGCACTGTTTGGGGCTCCCTTTCTGCGCAGACAGAAGGTTTATTTCAAAAACACTAAGGAAATAAAAGCCATGTTAAAGTTATTGTCTGGCTTGTTTAATAGAATAAACAAGAGGAGTTTGTTGGTTGACAAATGGCTGAGCAAGAGCTGTTAGTGTGCCCAGATAGCCAAGAAGGCCAAGGGCATCCTGGCCTGTATCAGCAGTAGTGTGGCCCCCAGAATTAGGCACTTGGCTGTCCCCACTGTGCTGGGTACGGGTGAGGCCATGCCTTGAGTGCTGTGTCCAGTTTTGGACCCCTCATGACATGAAAGGCCTTGAAGTGCTGGAGAAAGTCCAGAGAAGCAGTGGAGCTGAAGAGGGAAGGGTCTGGAGCACAAGTCCTGTGGGGACCAGCTGAGGCAGCTGAGGGTGTTAAGCTTGGAGAAAAGGAAGATAGGGAAGGACATTACTGGTCTGTCTCTGCAGCTGCCTGACAGGGAAGTGTAGCCAGGTGGGGTTGGCCACTTCTTGCATTTAACAAGCAGCAAAGGGAAACGACCTCAAGTTGCACCAGAGGAGCTTCAGATTAGATATTTGAAAATGTTTCTTCATCAAAAGAAAGAACATTGGAACAAAGAACAAACTGCACGGCAAGGTGGTGGAATTATAATCCCTAGAACTCTTAAAAAACGTGGGTATGGGCCTTGTAAACATGGTTTACTGGTGAATGTGATTGTCATGCTAGGCTAATGGTAGGACTTAATCATTTTCTGACCTTAGAAATTCTATGATTTTATGAAAATAATAATTTTAAAGGATATATTTGTGAATACTTTATCACATATTTACAAAATATAAGTAGGGAAATCACCAATAACACATCTTCACTTTAAAAAGTTTGTTTCTTTCTCTGAACCTTATTTCAGATTCACCCTCATATACAGAAGACAACTTACAGCCTATTGCAAAAATGTATCATAATACAAAATATATCATCATAATACTATTGCATGAGAAGTTATTCATCCTTTTATGCAGATTTTTTTACTATTTATCTTTTGTTTTAATGTCTTCCTACTTTTGAGCTTAATTGGGCCCAGGAAGAAGTGTCAGCAAAATTACCCTATACAAAACTAATTTAATGATACCACTAGCCTAGATGAAATGAGAAAACTTAAAAAAAATCCAAGCAAGTCAAGATCTGATTCCTAGACTACTTTGATTACCATTAGAGAAAACTTTTCAAGCCATCTCAGTGTCACCTAATATAAAAGTATAAGAAATACAGTACTTTCACTTTTTAAAAGTTTATATGAAGATTTTCTTTGGTTCCGTTCATTTCAGCTGAAATTGCAGTACCATCTCCAAGTTTTTGGGGGCAGGGGAAGAAGTTTAAGCAAACCTGTGCCCATAGGAGTTTTTCCAGGAATTCATTCTACATACATTTTTTCTTTTTAGCATAAAAAAGCATAAAAAATTACTCTAAGGTATTTCAAAGAAAATAGTGCCACATAAAATTCAAATTAATGTTTTATTAAATTTTAATTTATTAATATTGCATCAAATTTTAATGAGGAGTTGCTTTGATTTCAAAATAGTGGATGTGCAAAGTATAAATATAATTTTAAGAATGCTATTCATCCAGTCAGGAATATGAAATCATCTGTGCAAATAATACTCCAAAAGGTCAGATATGTTAAAACACCTCTGGTTTCACATGTCAACTCCACAGCATATTTCCTGAACCATTTACAAGATAATAATTACTTACAGTAGAGTCTCTACAAATAACTTCGGAGAACAGATGCTCAATCTTTTGATAAAAATTTTTTGTAAAGGTTTTAGCTGACTTGTGAAAAACTGGCTGGTCAAAAAATACTTGTCAATTTTCAGTGAATGCAAGCAATAGCATTGTTTGCCATGTTTTGCATTAAAATATTAAGATGAGCTTTAGTACAAGACCATAAATCATTCGTAACTCATCTGAAAAGATGTGTAGGCTTGTGAACTTTCAAGCTCATTTTAATGAAACTGGCCAAATTCCAAACTTACAAGCATGTGCAAATCTATATTTATTTTGGTTCATACTGTAATCACATCCATCCTTTAAGAGATCAAATGATCTATGTTGAATCATGTCCTTGAAGTTGCACCATTTAGAAACAAGAGAAAAATTTGAGTGTCTCATCTGTAGATTACTTGATTCTTTTGAAGTCAAGGAAAATTTTTTTCATGGCAAACACATTTGTGAAAACTGCCTATGCCTGTGTTATTTATGTGAATTATGTGTTTTTTGAAACTGCCTGTGCCTGTGTTATTTATGTTATGGGAATATGTTGAGAGAGTTTAACTTTTTCATACTTTGAATTTCATCTAAACACTCATAAAAAGTAAAAGCTCAGTAATTGTAATTACACACATTGAATTCAGGAAAATTACAACTGATGTATATAGTATTTTTTATTTTCTTTGTTTTTAATGACAAAAGAAATAAGCAATATATGCTTAAAACTGTGAACCTTTCTACTGAGCTGCAACATTTAGTCTTAATGACATTTTTGTCAGAATTACAAATGAGATACCAGAGTTTCTTTTACTTGGTTGGGTTTTTTTGGGTTTTTTTCCTGTCTGATCTTTTGGGGGGAAGTTTTTCGTTTTTCTCAGAGGGATATTATTCCTGTGAGGAATCAATGTCAGAAAAAGAAATAAAATCCATATTAAATGGTTCAATTTAATTCAAACTTTTAAAGAATTGGCTTTATTTTTTCCAGCTAATTTTCTTGGTGAAAAGAAGTTCTCTTGGTAAGACCAACACAATTTATCCCATTATACCAGCTTTAACTTAATAAGCCAAATATTTGCACACCTCCTCTTCAGGTTTTTCCAAATAGATTTTTTATTATGGCAATAAAATATAGTGCAGAATAGTATCATATCTGATTACTTTTTGAAGCAAAAATGAATGGGGAGACCTGTCTGTAATTCTACCTTTCAAGGAAGGTTAATTGGATGTGTCCTGAAGGCAAGGACAATGAGAGGTACCTTCTCCTATTCATGCTTGAGTGAAGTTATCAACAATGTTACCATCATACCTTGTTATTTAAATACTTCCTCCAATAATTTTTATCAGGCCTCATTCGTGGATCTCTCTAAATATTGGAAAATAGCAAGGTTGCAAGTATTGTTGGAAAGATGGCATCACAAGCCTAGCCTAAAAATTTTGGGAATATGAGTCTAATATTTTAGGAAATACTGGACTCAATATTTTAGGCAGTGTGATTTTTGCAGGCAGTAGGACAAGCTAGATGTTATCATCAAGTCATGAATTCTTGAATTTCAGAAATCTGGCCTTCACAGTGCAGGAAAACTGCTTCATCTAGACAGAGCACGATGATGTAGAGACACATTTCCTTTCTGAGACCTCTGCTTTAATAAGTTTGTTTGGTGCATCTTCTCAATTTGTGCCTACATCCCACAATTTCAGTTTTTCTTCCTTACACAAATAAATCATTTCAGGGATGCATTCTGCCTTTCAGTAAGTCAGAAAACCCATTAAAGCTCTATTAGAGTCATATAAATTGCAATTATGAATCTAACTGAAAACAGGAGAAACACAGCTGCTACTGGAGCACCTTTTCCTGAAGAAAATAGTATCTCCCCTGCTTCCCTAACCCATCATGTTTGCTCATGGTTTTGTAGGAATGCATGACTGATATTGTTTGCTGGAAGAAGAGACCAAAGTGATAGAGATTGCAAACTACAAACTATTGTGGGTACATTTATTGTTTCACAGAACATTTTTTCACAGTGCATGTAGGCAACAACCTGTGGTTTTATGTGCTTAGAAACAACAACTGTGAAGGCTTCCACTGTGACAATAATGTCATTTAATCACAAAAGGTGTTATTCTGCACTGTCTCTTTGTTGAAAGAGACACAGAAAGCCATTTCTCTGGAGTCTCTTTGAGTTGTCACAGTTGAACCTTACTGCCATAAAGTGCCTGACAGCCCCAACACATCTGAAGCAGGACTGTGTTCTAATAAACATTTATCTTCAATTAACTGTCTCCTGCTTGAAAAATATTTTCATAATAATAACCCAAATTAATATAGATAATTTTTTTTTTTTAGAAAATAATTTCTATGGTCGATAAAAGGGGAAGTATCATTGATAATTTGTACATGATGCTTCACAAAATGCTGCAATATGGGATAGGCTACCTTAAACTGGTTGAAGTTTCATTATGATAAAGAGATAATGCTTTGTTACAAAGGGAAGGAAAGACCTATAGTGGGGCTGAAAAAATATCCAATATGATATGAATATTTCCAGAAGCCTGGACATCACCTATAAAGGCCTTCTTTCTTGAAAGTAGGTGTATTGTTTACATTTCATAAAGATTTATTGGCCAATATGGCTCATATTATTTTAGTTGCCCTAAGTCGAATGTGCAAACTTTGGAATTGGTCACAGAGACAGTTAAAAGTATAGTTCATGGGAACACAAAGGAATTGTATTTCCTCTTTAGAGATTTCCTTGTTGAATCATGTAGAAACTATTGATTATATTTCAAAGGCAGGTTTGTTTTTTTTAATACATGCCAGTGACTTCATCTGTCTAGAGCTGTCTGAACTTCAAACAGATTTGGGAAATACAGTAGATAAAAGGAATTTATGAGAAATAAATTATATCACAAAAATGGCAGAAGTTTTTACCCAGAAGGGTCTTTTAAAGGAAAGAATGGAAAGAATAACCTTTTCCCTCTTTATTGATAATGGGGAAATTCAGCAGTAAATTTATACCTCTTAGTAAATAATTTAAATTAGAGGGTTATGATAATAATTTTCAAATTATACATGATTTATACATGACAAATCAGTCAATTTTTTCTTATTATTATGAAAATATATATACTTTCTTATTTGATTGTGTGTTGTCAGTGTTTACTAATTTAGATTTTTCTATCCTGAAAATAGTCACATTTTTCTTCTTTTTTTCTTCAAAATGTTGATGTGCACCTCCATTACTTTCTCTGATGACATGAATAAAAAGACATGAAGAACCTTCAGGAAGCACTGCCATCTTGTGCAGAGTTCATTGTTTGTGATTAGAGCACTCCTGCAGCATAACACATGGAACCAAGAGCTTGACAGCATGGAGGGTATCCTGGGCAGTTGTGTACCCTGCTCTAAGTTAGGCAAAGCAGGAAACAGAAAAAACACTGTCCCAGGTTTTTTAGCCTTCTCACTAATCCCCTGGGAAAGCAGAGAGATGCAGATATCCTTTCTGCAAGATATAATACTTGTGCCTGAACCTGGCTTCAGAGGGAGGTGGAGACTTCAGAACCCAAGTGTGAGAACCTTGATAAGTAGTGCTAGGAGCAACTCTTCCCATGGATGCAAGTGCAAGCATGTGATGTGTTCTTCTGGCAGAAAAGTAGATGCTTCTAGTACTTATCAAAGAGTTGGCACAAAAATATTTTAAGATCTTAGTAAAGACTGCTAAGTGGCAATAACATTGTTGAGGGTCTTTGTTTTCATCACTCACTAATAAGGTTAAAATTAAAAGGATTTTTGTTAATTAATTAATTAATTAAGAGCACTGAAAGGACCACAGGATTTAAATTAAACATAATTTAATTTATTTTGAGATGAGAGTGAATTTCTGGAAAAATATGGTTATGCAGGAATGAAGAATTCATCTTTCAGAACAACATGCAAACAACAAATTTCTTGAGCTTACTGTAAGTGAGAATATCTATTAACTATGTCATTTCAAATTAATTTGGTTTAAAATTACTAAAAGCCCATTTTTCGGGGCTATTCATACTAGGGAATTGTTTTTTCAACATTATGGCAGGCTGCCTGTTTGGGAGGAGGAAGGGATAAAAAACATGGCACAAAGGACAAACATTGTTGCTCCATGCAGGGGGATTCTTCTGAGATTTTCTACCTTCCAACCATTCCCTAGATTTCCTACTTTGCCGCCGGCTGCCGGTGACCGATCGAGTGGTCGCTCCGGTGCCGCGACCTTCCCCAGCGAGACCGTCCCAGAGAGGGGTGGCTGGGGCTTCTGGGGGGCACAGGCACTCGGCTGTGATTTCACTCTTTTGTGAAGCTGCTCGCAGCAGCTCTCTCTGGCAGCTCTCCCCAGCAGTTCTTCTCCAGGCGATGCAGGAATGAGCAGGAGGGAGGCGTCCAGTCGAGAAGGCTCTTTATTTCTCCAGAACCAACGACCAAAGGCAAACAATGGGGTGAAACATGGGGTTATATAGAGTTTAAGGAAGGCAGGGCTGACAACTTGGACCAATCATGAGAGGGATTGAGAAAACAACCAATCGGGGAGACAATCCAAAATGAACCAATCAGGGAAGGGGGAAAACTAGGAAATAGGACAACAACCAATGTGGGGAAACAAAT
>VWYO01001844.1:42217-58308 GCA_013400275.1 Rhadina sibilatrix | reverse complement strand
ATCCAGCACTTCATGTAGGAAAGCTCTCCCAATGCTTTCGCAGCCGCAACCCAAGGCAGGAAAATAGACATTAATACTCTTTTGCTGTGAGGCCAATCTACTACCTCACTATCACGATTTTCATCTAGATTTTTAAGGTTTCTCTTTCTGCGTGCCAATTTATCTTTGTTTATTCTCCAATCTTTCATCAAGGTCACATTTGGGGTCAGGATAGAAAGTTTTCCTAACGTGCACAGGCCTCCCTGGAGGCGGGATGGGATTCCTGCCCAGGCCCTATGCCCACAGATAAGGAGCACTCCCCTGGGAAGCTGTCTTGGGTTTTGAACAGAGACAGACAGTGTTTTCGCAGTGTAATTGCACCAATTTTGATTTTTATAGATTTTACTAATTGGAGACACATCTTTACGGTATGTAGACTTTCCGAGCTCAGGAAATACCTGGACTTTACTATTTCACCGGTAAAAGAAATTTATACAATATGTTGCAAGGGAAGACCCCAAAAGGTCTAATTCTTGGGGTTCTTCTGGTGCATGCAGCAGAATTGTTGTCCATTCGTCCCAAACGTCCACAGGGTAGGGTACCTTACCTGTGAAAGGATATTTGTTTGGGCGGAGCGGAATTCCTGCCAGACAGGAGGCTAACGGATTGTCTACATTGCCCATGGACAGACACATGTTTTCTTGCTGCAAAGACTTGGGGAGGGTGATCCACATATTTTCGTGAGGTTGCTTGATCAGCCACGCATTCGTGGTGAGCGGTGCTATCACTGGGTCCAATACAAGATGGACAGGGTGCTCAAATAAATCATGATGGGTGCCCTTAAACAAAACAATAACATGGGTTATGGGTAGCAGCATGAACTGTAAATCTCCTCTGTACCATCACTTGCTTCCCTATTCTCTAACTTTCCTCGTCCTCCCCCTTCTTATTTAAAAGAAATGGGAAAGGGGTGAAGGGAAATGGGGAGTAGGGAAGGAAAGGAGCATTTGTTGTCTATTAAGAAGAGAGGGTCTGTCTTGCTGTCTGAGATCGGGTGACTGGACGGCGATGCATTGGCGTCTGAGCATTCAGACAGAGTGAGAGGCTGTAGGATAATGCTAACAGTGACATTCTACTCGATCCACACTGATTCGATGTGTCCATTCTGCTAGGTCTCGCAGTTGATGTGACATAGTTGACTTGTGATTTCTTGGTTATGACTTGTTTGTCCACCTAAGCTCCTTATTGTGGAAGATTTCCTTTCAAGTGACATCTACATCTATGAAGGTACTGTTAAATTTGCTTTTAGTAAAGTAGGTGGTAAGGGAAACTGACAGGTAAAATTGCTATGCTGTTGAAGAAACCAAGATACATGTATTTTTAGTGAGAGGCAGTACCTCAGATGCCTTTTTACTGAAAGTATTAAAATGTGACATTTGTCCTTTACTTTTGTCTTTGTCGCACTGGTTCAGCTGTTTTTCAATGCTGTTTAAACAAACAAACAAGCAAACAAACCCAACACCAAACAGAAATAAACCAACAAAAACAAACAAACAAAAACAACAAACAAACCCACCACATTGAAAGGGTGATAGTCTTTTCTTCCAGTATCTGCTAAACTACTAAAGTGGATAGAAATGAGTCAATCTCATGCATATTTGTCCAACACCTCTACCAGATATTATCAGACTACTTCAGGGAAAATGTAAGGATAAAAAAAATCCCATAACTTCCCTATGACAGGAAAGCAGGAATCTTTCTATCTAGCACCACTTGGTTATAAGCAAAAGGTCCAGGATGCCTTCTGGCACCCCAGAAGTACAAAGGTGCACCTCAGTTAAGCATGTGAGAATACTGCCACATGCCTCAGTCTTGCCCTACAAACCCAAAATCACTAAGAGAGCTTTGGGATACAAAAGTTATTTGCTGACAGTCATCTTAGCCCTCTGCCCAAAGAGCAAGATGGGAGGCCAAACCCTGAAAGGCGACCTTGTAAATCTTGCTTTAGTCCAACAGATCTGGAAGTAGTTCTGGGCAGCAAACATTTCAGAGTTTTACCTTTGATTTCCCACCTTGGGCATTTCAGGTTGTTTAATTTAACATTCTTCTACAAACACTTAAAAAGCAGTGAATCTTCAGCCTTCACTTTTATCCAAAGTTTTTTGACTTTTATTCTCTTTTTTCAACTGTTCTTGTCCTCAAAGTTGTAGACAACCTTCTTTGTGAGGTGAGAGATCTGTTATTTCCTAAATGAGAACATATCCCTCTGCATTAAATGGGTGTAATGTAGATGTAAGAAGTTGTGACCCTTTATAATAGGGTTTTTTCCATTTGCTTCACTGAAACTTCAAGGATGGCATTTTGAGTTTTTCTTCATGTTTTTACCTCAGACGTTGTCATGTTAGGATTATGAAATTAGAAAAGCTCTGGTTAGATCAAAAAAGATGGTAGTTAAGTACATTAAGTACATGAAATCCTCCTGTTCAACATATATATGTTTTACAGGAACACAGCATCTCTGAATTAAAGCACGAGATCAATGTAATTCACACTGCTTACATAAGTTTGTTCTTCCTTGCTTCTACTTATTCTCTCCTAACATAAAATAAAATAATTCTTCATGTATTTCTCAATAAATGTATTTTTGACATCTTTCTTATCAAATCAGTCTGACACTTTTCCCATTCAAGCCTGACATGCCATTAAATTGATGTGTAAAGATTTTAAAAGCCTCAAAACCCAGCTTATTTTACACATTTCTTAATGGTACAATGTAAATTTGGCTTTTAAAATTTGAGAAACTCTTATCACGTGCTTTAATTCTCTGTCTTTAAGGGATGAAATATTTCATCTTTTAATCTGTCATAGTGACTGCTTCACTCATTAGTTGCTGTGTCTATTAATGGAAATGTATAGCCACTGTAACCATGAAAATTCACTGCTCCTCCTCCTGCCTGAGGATATATTTACTTTGAAACTAGAACTATACTGTGCTTCCTTCATACAATGTTTACATGGAGCTAAGTATGGATACCATGAAATTTGTGGCTTCAATAATAATGTTGACTATCACACCTACAATTTGATGATTTCTTGGTTTTCTTCTAAAAATGTCATCTTTTGCATTCAAAAAGTTGCACCTAATATGCCCTAAAGAATTTCAGTGTTAATGTGTGCAATGAATCTAATAAAAAAATCCATGTATATGAGGGGCTTTTTTGTGGGAAAGGATTAGGGGTTCTGAAAAGAAACCACCAGCTACCTTTGTCACCCTTTATTTTCAAGAAATTTTATGAGAAACAGTGATGGCTTTGAAAGCCTTTGAGCTTGTGTGCTATGGGATAAGATGTTGAAAATGGCAATAGTCATAATTTCCAGCAGATGCAGCCAGGCTACATCATGTCATTGTAGCATTGAATGAGTAGGTGTAGTTAGGTGGCAGACCTCAAGTGAAGAGTCAGGGTTACAGGCAACCCTTCTGGGCTATGTAGTACTGCTGCTGCTGCTGTAAGTGAAGTCATCAGAACATTCACAAAAATGAAACTCGCTCTGTGTACAGAGATGCATCCAGAAACAAATAAGTTATTGAGACTGTTTTTTAAGTCCTGGCACAATACAGTAACTATAGCTGTTGAAGAGTGTAATTTTATTTAAATGATGGCTCCCAAATCTCTCCAGGGACATTTCCCCATGCAAGCATTGTAGCAAACATATCTAGCAACCATAAAGCTTTGATTTTTTAAGTAATTATAGTAGCCTCATCAAACTGGAAACATTTTTTTATCATCATAACAAAAACCACTCTAAAACACAAAACTGCATTTACATAGCATTAGAAAATGTAATGGGCTGAAATCTCCCATATTTTGATTTAGGATTTTTCATAGTATCTATCAGAGTGATTTTTCACTCTACAGTCTTCTACCTACATTTACAGATTTACCATAAGTGAGTAAAAACACACAATGTTCAAAAAATGTATATTGTCCTGTGAAGGGGAATACAATGTACAACAATTTCTTCTCAATCACAGTGACAAAATGTATAGTCCTGTGGTAATACTCAATATAACTATGATGACAACTGTTACAGAGTAATATTCTCTTCATCTCATTTCTTTTTGAAGATGAGACAGAAATAGTTTGGTTACTTTCTCAGTTTACTGTTTTGACCNNNNTTTTTTTTTTTTTTGGTACTTGTGTTCATACTTAAGTGGGTGTGTTCGTAATTTTCTGAGATAAAACTAATTTAGAGAAATTAATTTGGCATTTAGTTTATTGTTTATTTTTGAGTTTTTAAAGGGTAAACCCTCCAATAAAGACCCAGTCTGTGTGAAATTTCTAACTATAGCAGTGAGGTTTATAGAGGTTTCTTATGAAAGATATCTTTCTCTAATGTAACATAAACTGGGGAGGAGCAAGGAGCAAGACCATAAGTCATAAGACAAGTGTTAACCTTTTGTGGAGAAGTTGATTATATACTGGCTCACTACTGTCTTGGTCTCTTCAGAGAGCCATGAGAGAAACATCCAAAAGATAGTGTTGAGCCTTCTCCAAAAACTCTTTGTAGGTGCTCTCAGCCTTGGAGTAAAGTTTCATGAGGAACAGATTCCTGCCACTTCACACACTTAGAACAAAATCATGCCGCAAGCAACCTATTTTTTTCTTCAATACTGCTAAACTGGGCCTATGCCTTTCATCTGAGCAGGTTTTTTTCAACTCCTCTGATTCAGATAAGCCAACATTAGGACAAATCTAGTCTCATTTTTATGGAATTAAACGTTATGATTTCCAGTATAGCATTAGAAATGTAACTCAAAAAGGACACTCAAAAATGTACATTCTGTTCTGTTTCTCACCTGGTGAAGATTTTAGGTAACCAAAAGAGTGTTTAATTTTCCTAAACTAGATTAGTTTGTCCATTCAGAAAAGCAATTATTGTCTGCACACCTCACCTATCAGTCTTGTTCTAGCTATGAGTCAAGGATTCTTTTAGGCTCTTTCTTGATACGACCTACTTTTTCCTGGAACCAACAAATGCTGTGCTTTTGCTTACCCTTGAAATGCATTGTAAAATATTCATCTAGGTGTCACTGACTGGGAAAATGCTACGACATAAATTATCCACAAACTGGTGATTGAATTCTTAATTTGATTATTTTTCTCACAAGCTGATTTTCATTTTGACATTTTCATAAGTCATAGGAACCATTACCTTTCTGATGGTCTTACAATGTATGTAATGCAGTTTTTTATTAACAAAGACCACAGGATCATTGGTAATAAGACTGTCTAAGCTGGCCTCTTGCATCCCATCCTTTTTCAACAGGTTTGGGTTTGCATTATGGTGATCTTGAAATTCATGAGAAGAATCTGAAACTGGATTTGATTTCTTAAGGGAAGGCTGTCTGCAGATGAGGATCTTGGGTATTCACAGTGATAGGATGATTACAGAGAGCTTGCTATGGCTTGACAGACCTCAAATTTTTCCAATCAACCCTTGGCCATGAAGTTTGTGAATGTGTGGATCTTCAAGAGTGGTTGCTGTAGATCTGAAAGAGTGGAAAACACTCAGCTGAGCAGAGAGAGGTAAAACAGAGTGGATTTTGTGTTAGAAGTTCAGTAAGACTTCACTACCTGAACAGAATTAGCAGTCTAATACTGGGTGGTTTTATAATAGTTGAGAAAATTGCATATCGAGAGACTGGTATCAACTTGCTTTTTCCCTCCAACATCTCTATTTGTGCAGCTACAGCTGACTTTCTATAGACAGGCATGTTACTAACCATACTGGTTGGAGAGTAACCAGGCACAGAAAATAATGTGGTCCTCAGAGATTTGCCTCACCTTTGCATTCTCTCATTGTGGCATCATTAAAAGCACTAATAAAGTCCCTCTGAATTGGAGGGACTGTTTAGATACAAGCTTTTGCTGAAGAGGGAATCAGAAAAGAGAAATGCAAAAACAATCCACATTCAGTATAGAATTTTCCTTTGGGGAAGTCTCTAGTAATTGTGTGTTATATGTGTCTCTCCAGCCAATTATAGGCATTCACTCAGCTGCTTGTATCTGAATTTGTCAGGTTTCAAATGTAATATATAAATCTGTTTCTGCTTGACTCCAAAACCACAGCTGGTTTTGATCAGACTCCTATAAAAAGGAAATTTCAATTAGCAGTGATCCAAACTTATTCTGGAGGTATATTTCTATGGCTGCTTGACGAATAGCACTCTTTGTTCGTAAGGGTGCGTGTGACTCTCAAATGCAAGGCAGCCAGGACTGTGAGTCATCACCACAAGCACAGTACTTTGTTGCAGAGGTCACATTCTGCCAAAACCAGAGGAATTAGCTAGCCAGATTGAATTAGCGGTTGAAACACATTAATTTATGCTACATAAATGTTATTGTGGCCCTGTGGGCAAGTACTTAGGTCATATGCTTTATGAACTATTTGCACCAAGAGGGCTTTCCAGCTGTAAATCAGCTCCAAAGCACAGTTTCGCAAAGCGTTCATGGCTCTGTGCTGTGCTTCCTCCTGTCCACACTGATTCCATCTCTTGGCACACTGATTGCTCACCATTCTGCACGTGCTTTACAGGATTTCCTGCAAGAGGAGTGGATCAGCAGCCAGAGCAGAGCTGAGGCTGGGTCTGGTCGAGAAGTTGAGCCCTGGCCAGTCGCCGATGACGCTTGTGGGCAGCTGTGGGTTTGTGGCTCCAGGCGTCTGGCAGCAGGCAGGGCTGCTGGAGTTGGTGCAGCTGTGTGGTAAATGGAAACCTTGGTATCTCAAGCACACGTACAACCCAGCCCTTGACAAGGCTGTTTCTCTTCTGGGGGAGGAGGGGAATTAGATACACTTTTGGCCACATTATTTCAGAGTGAGAAAAAGTAGAAGTGTTTTCTCACTTCAAATTATGATAACTGAGGACACATGCCAAGAAAGAATTATGCATAAAGATAGTGTTTTAACTTGTTTTTATGTGTTTGGATATGTCTCTGCCAAAAATCTGACAAGGCCTCATTGTTGCAGCTTTTCCATCATGAAGCCACTGACTGCACCCAGCAAACATTTCATAAATAATGAAGTAATTGGGGGCATTTAGTGTTGTCCGATTGTGTCAGCAGTTGCATGTAACACTCTACTTTCCAGCAAGTCAGGTAAATGCTACAGCAGTGTGAGAAGGGAGGCAGTGTTGTCTCCAGAGGCGAATGGTCTTTTTAAACAAACATATTTCACTCAGACCACTAATTCCATCTTATGTATTCCATCTTTTTTTTTTTTTTTTTTTTTTTTTTTTTTTTTTTTTGGCTATGCCTGCCTTTGCACAAAGGGTTGTTTGTTTTGCTATTCATTTTTGTTCGGCTCAGCAAGCAGATCCACTCCCGTTCACCTTTCACTGCTACTGTGACGCTGAATCACACTGCACATATATCTTCCCCCACAGAGTGCCTCAACATGTCTCCTCTTGTTTTCAAATGTAATACAGCCAGCACCTTTATTTGGTATCTCCAATGTTGCTGTTCTCAAGGACACAACAACCCTGGTTCAGATTCCAGACTGCAACCACTATACTCAGGCTCCCTGGTTTCTGGGCTTGTTGATTTAGGAATCTTGGACATTAATCAAGTGGTGTAAATGACATTTTTCTTCATGCTGAATATTGCAGCAGGATCACAAAAGGAATGTTTTTATAACATTAAATATTCATAAAATCATGTTAAAATAGTTAAGGGGATGTGAAATAGATGAAGATTTAAATGCATAAATATTTAATATTTTAATAGCTTCTCATATGATTTTCTTTTTCATGAACCTAGTGCTGTTACCATACATCTGTTATTTGAATAGGGAAACTATTATTCTTTTAAGTGTTTTCTATTATAAATGAAATTGTTTACTCTACTTAATAGCAATTTTGTTTTGCTTAGCTTGTGAAAAAGAAAAAATATTGAGGTTTGATATCTGTCAGCCCTGTTTGTGTGAGTGATCTCCATTCACCATGCTGCTGAAACACTCCTGTCTTGACTGCTTTTAGAGTAGGATCCCATTTACAATTACAGGATTGCAATGTGGCTATTAAAACTCCAAAAGCATAATTTTTCTCATGAATACCTTTTTCTAGAAAGTAAATAAATGATCATCTGAAGTGAGGTTGATTCTCAGCAATGATGAATCGGTATGTTTCCCATTAAACCTGTCTTCTGAAAACTCATGAGAGAAAAAAAAAATCTTTATCAGTGATGAAAGAAATTCTTGAGAGATTATGTGAGTTTTTCCTTTTTTTTATTTTCTTTCTTTCAAATGTATCTCCCTCACTTCTGTGAGACTAGAACCTCTGCATGTAGCATGGAGTGGCAATGGTTAAGAAATTGTTTGATCAATAGAAGCCGTAAACTAGATGTTTGCTATGTTTCATTAATTTGGCTAAGGAAGTAGGAATATTTATGACAATTATTTGGGAATCTGTGTAAAAAGAGGGCCAGACAAGCCTTTATAATCCACTTATACCTCACAGAAGCCAAAGGGTTGAACAAGTCTATTAAACAAGCTATACGCCTGTCTGTTTGGAGGAGCTGTTAAGTCATGAATCTCTGCACAGTACCTGAGGCAAGTCTGTTAAGAAAGATGTTTTGTAGCAGATTTCTGTTCTATTAAGGATGGACATAAAGTAGAATAATTTAAAATGTGTCAATAACTCAAGGCAAAACTGCTTAATGCAAGAAGCAACATCTTCTTAATTTGTAGTCAAGCATACCCAGTGGTAACTAGTAGGTGGAATGCTACTCATAGGATCAGAAATCATTTTTCAGACAGATTATGAGGGAGGTTTTTAGCAAAAATATCCCACCATGTTTTTTTATTGCAAAATCTCTCTAGAATCCAGATATCAGCATTAAAAATGCAAATTATGGTTATTTTCTGTCACCTTTTCCAAGGAGAGAGGCTGAAAACTTGGCTTTGTTTTCAACTGGGTGAATCTACAGCAGGGAGATATTTTCACATTTTCTTATTAGAAGGGAATGCATAGTTCTTTGCCTCTTCAGGGAATACATCCTCCTGGATGCAGTATCTGCAACACAGTGCACTGACAAAAATAGGTGGTGATGGTGGTTTAACACAAAGTTTCATGGATTCTGATGGCTTGCTCATGCTCCCTCTCACTGATGGAGTTACACTGCCCTCAGCACCATTCTCAGCCCCAAACAGTGTACAGTTGCTTGATGAGTAAACTTGATGTGTGCTACTGTCTGCTTCTGAGGCACATTCCAATTTGTGAACAAACCGTGTTAATTCAGCCCTAGTTCTCCTCTTTCAGCTACCTTGTGTCCATGGCAGAGATTTCTCCAAATCCATGCTATTGAGCAGGGCTATGCACTGCTCCTGGTTTGGATTGGCAGGTGTGGACCAGAGAGAGTACACAACGTGGGTCAGGCCTGGGGAGTGCCTTCTGAACAGTAAATACAGACAGAGAAGGAAAAACATGTATATATATATATATATATATATGCACAATTCAACAGAGAGGTTTTACTTATTATCTCCAGGGGATGAAATCATGTAGCCTGACTTTATTGTTCCCCTTTTCAAAATCTGTGTTTTTCACCTCTGGGCTGTAACATGTCCCATGGCACTCTCTTCACTTGTATTTGAGCACAAAATGCACTGTGTTCATGGATATTGCTCAAATGAGGAGAGAAAAACAGCCCAAGGTACAGGCTAAAAAACAGTGGGGAGAAAAAGGTAGGAGGCCTATGCTAATAGTTATACTTGCATAGTCTAGAGACATGGCAGAAACTTTAATTAAGTACTCTATATTTATTAATTTTCTAGCAGTTATGATTGATTTATTACATGTTACATACGGTCTTGATTAACTGCATTGCATTTATACTACTGATTTGTTTTTATCACTTATGTGCTGCATATTAGTCATGAGTTCTTGTGGTTTGCAGTTTTTGAGTTACATTGTGCAAAATACACACGCTACAACTTGAAACCAGGTGTTTCAATATGAAAGCAAATCACTCTAAGATTAACACAAACCACTGGCTTAGCAACCCATAGAATTTGTCAAAATGTCTTTGTATTTAGAACTTTTCTCTAAAAATGATGGTGTCTCTCTGCAATGAATTTTCAGATAGGCATGTTTATAATTTGTAATATACTAGTCTTATAATTATGTATCATATCAATTAATTGTGTTTCTGTTTTTAATACACTTGCCCTGAATCCTATGCCAATAATTTCAACTCAAAAAAAATCAAAAGTTCTAACAATCTTAACTGTGTGATCTATTCACTTTGATCCTGTATATTAGCCTAGTGGGTGGGAGTTTAAGACACATATTAATTCACAGGGAAGAAAAACATTCCTAGGATGACCATTAAGTTTAAAAAGAATATGAAGCAAAATAATGGTTGTGATTGAAGATATCTAAGATGTTAAGTGTCAGGACTTGTGCATCTGCTTGAGAGATCAATGTACTTGTTTAGCTCAAAATGCTAGTAAATTATTACAGAGACCACTTAATAGGAAAATCATCTCATCCACAGAGGCATTGAAGTCTGAACCATAATAAATTTCAGTATATTCACTGTGTCAAGCACAGTGACAAGGTCACCAAATGCAAAGAAGGTGTTGCAAATATTTTTAGTACATTCATCACATGAAAGTGATGCAAATGTTCATGATATCTCAAAAGGAATTAGATGATAGCTGGAAATTCAGAAAAGCATTTTAATACCTTAATTATTGAGCATCTTTTGTTGGAAATAGTTTAGGTGGAATTTCTTCTTTTGCAAATGTGTATTTATATGTTGTATTTCCTGAAGGTAATTGGTGTATTTCAATCATAGGTAATATGCTTAACAATGCAAACTACCCTTGATTTTCTGAGCTTCTGTGAAACCGAGTAAAATCTGATCTTGTTTGCATGAACTTAATAATAATTATATCAGTATTAAGCTGATTTCAGTGGAGTTTCCATTGATTTCTTTTGGGATCAATATCCAGTTCCTGTTGGTAAAAGAGGACTTTTTGTCTGTCCATCCTATGGATGGATATTTTCAATTACTTCTGTTTTCGAGGTTTTTGTCTTTGGAGTTTAATATTGTTATTTCTCTCTCCTTTAGAACACGCCCTCCTCTTTATCTTGCCAAGCACAAAAAAGGAAAATACATCCTGGGCTGCATCAAAAGCAGTGTAGCCATCAGGGAGGGTGAGGGGATTCTGCCTCTCTGCTGGTGAGACCCTACCTGGAACAATTTATCCAGTTCTGGGATCACAGCACAGGAAGGACATGGACCTGTTGGAATGAGTCCAGAGAAAGGACATCAAGATGATCAGATGGATGAAACAACTCTCTTATGAGAACAAGCTGAGGGAGTTGGGAATGTTCAGCCTGGAGAACATCCCCAACTATTCTGTTGGGGATGTTCTCCAACTAGCCTGTTCCATACCCTGGAGAGGGTATAGAAAAGAAAGTCTCTGGGGAAAACAAGCATCCTTCAGTACCTAGAGGGAGCCTACAAGAAAGATGGAGTAGGTCTTTTTACAATGACATGTAGTGAAGGAACAAGGGGCAAAGGTCTCAAGCTGAAAGACTTGGATAGGGTATTAAGAAGAAGTTATTTCCTGTGAGTGTGATGGTGAACTGGAACAGGATGCCCAAAAAAGCCAGAGCTGTCCAATGCCTGAAAAGTGTTCAAGGGTGGACTGGGCATTGAACAACCTGCTCTACCAGGATGTGTACCTCCCCACTGCAGGGTGTTGGAATGGTATGATCTTTAAGGTCCCTTCTAACTCAAACCATTCTTTGACTCTATTATTCTGTGATGGTTTGCACTTTTGCAAGATGCAATCTTCATTGGCAGGACAGGCTTGAAGCACTCCACACTGACTCTCCTTCTTGCTCCTGCCACCTGCCACCAGTGTACACCCCTGCTGCCTCACCAGTTGTTCTGGATATCTTTGTTCCTGTGACTTTGAATGGACAGCTGACACAAACAATTTCAATTACGTATTTTATGCACTTGTTTTTCAGAAGATCATTTCTTCAGTACAGTTCCACCCAGCCAAGCCAGTGGGATCATGCTGTAGCAAGGGTATGATATTCAGTGCTAGTAGAGGCTATTTTGTGAAAATAGTCCTACTTTCTACTAAAATTCTATAAGAAGCAATATATGAATGGCTAATAGCTAAAATATTTCTTTAAGAATAAAAAATAAAAACCTAATAGATATGGAACTTGGTATCAGACAAATTTTGGGTGCAGGTAATCAAACAGAAATGTAAGTTTAGCCTTCATCTCTAGGAACCCAGGGACATCAGATAGGCCTAAAATATGGGTCATTTTTTAGCTGTGTGTAGGACCACAGTGGTTAAGAAACGGATGGTAAAGATATTGAGTCTCAGTGCTGACACTGCCACATGATGGTCAGCCTCTGACTGTTTATCTTTGTATGGATTTCTGGTGATTTTAAGTACTTTGAGTGAGAGAAAAGGAAGTGAAAACAAAGTTTCAAGTCTCAGGTATCTTAGACTACCAGGATCCCAGCTGGTGGATCTTAAGCCTACTTTTTTGTGGTGTGGTTTGTTTGGCTGCCAGATGTCCAGTAAGTTCTTCTCATCAGGACGGAGGGAGCAAACACAATGAAAGAGATTGTGGGTTGAGATAAGGGCAGGGAGAGATCACTCACCAATTTCTTCCATGGGCAAACAGATTCATCTTGGGGAAATTACCATAATTTATTATGAGTTAAAAATAGAGCAAGATAGTGAGAAATAAGAAAATCTAAAACCACCCTGCCCCTACCCACCTTTCTTCGGAGGCTCAACTTTACTCCTGATTGTTCTAACTAACCCAACAGCACAGGGGAATGGGGGGTTCAGCTGTTTTTTCCTCCTCTGAAATATATTTTTTCCTCTTCCTAAGTGCATTATCCCAGAAGCACTACAAAAGCACATTGAGGAACTCAGCTTTGGCTAGCAGCAGGTCTGTCTTTGTGTCTTGAAACTGGCTCTGTTGGACATGAGGGAAGCTTTTGGTGTCTTTGCCACAGAAGACCCCTCTGCAGCCCCACCTCCCTCCCCTACCAAAACATAAGCCCAAGGCAATGAGATAAAGGAATGAACACATATTCTGTTATTTAAGTAGAAAGGGTCAGGGCCCGTCCTTAAATGCCAGCAGAAACAAAGTAGACAGCAACATAATAAAAAGAGAAAAACACTGTGGAGGTAAGGGAGACTGGAGCTTTGAAGTGTTACCTCCATTTTGTGTCATTTGGAGGGTTTGATTTGGTTTGGTTTTTTTAGTTGGTGTGATCAAGTTGAGGCCTACCAGAGAAATTGGAATGAATAGTATCAACTTTGAAAGACTTAGGAGCTGTGATTTCTAATTTATTCTAATATATTCTAATTTACAGAAAACCATATGGACAAAACAGCATTGAGTATTATAGGTTTTGGGGTTTTTTTCCTAGATAGAGAATATCTTCATCTATGTTTCAATTATCAAAGACATCAGTAAATATCAACCATCTTTTGTATTGTCAATGAAAGTATTTTGAGATCTCTTTTTTTATGAGTGAATGAGGCATTAGGAAAATGCAGGATTACAAAGGTAAGCATTGGGAAATATGCTTAGCTGGAAGGAAATATCAAGAGCTGGGAAGAAGGGAAAGCACTGGGAAGAAATCTGCTGGCACTGAGGTATTTTGACTTTGTTACTTCTTCCAAAAACAGCAGTAACTCAGGCATTGAATACTAGGTTGAAATCCAATTAGTAGCTGTGAGAATAAAGGAAGTATAACATACTTAGCAACTTTTTTATTTCATTGCTTCTTCTCAAAGGTTCTCTGGTTTTGAAAATATGCCTATCCAGATGTTCATAAGGTAGCTGGATACATCAGATATGTTCAGATTGTATCTGTACTATATGTCTTATCAACATGCATATTTAAGGACAGATAAATCAGCAAATTGATTAGCTTGTAAATCTAATCTAAAGCCCTGTGGAGACTTCCCTATTACTATGCACAGTGTGAAGTGAATTTTCACACTTCTGGAGGATTATATTTTCTGTGTAGTTTTGTATTTTGGCAGACTTTGTACGTCTCAGATGAGAAGAAGCTTATGTGTACATTATGCATGTGTACATAGTGTTAAGTGAGCAGTTATGGACACATCTGCAGATGTCACAGTGCACCTGAAAAAAAGCAGAGCTGAACATGTCACGACCTTGCTGTTGACATGCTTTATCCTCACTTTCTTTTCTTTCCTCCCTTTGCTTTTATAAAGGAATGGGGTTTGGATCTGTACAATTAGATGACAGCACTTGTTCCATGCTGCCACTTTCATGGGCATGAAGTCACTCTGCACCTCTACTTCCACTCTCAGATGCTCAGGGTCTCTCTGGACTTGCTTTTAGGGCCATGCTTTGAGCTGCTGGCTCTGCATGATGTGTTCAGTTCTGCTCTTTTGTGTGCTTTTCAATGTGGAAGGTTTGCCTCTCCACAGGTGTTCTTCTAGTGAATGATGAAACACATTACTGCAATGATGCAATTCTTTGTAATTGTGATGTAGCAAACAGTTGGTATTCAAAGTNAAAAAAGCTGATGCTTGACTGTAAGCTTCTGTAAAATGCTAGAATTGCCCCCCAATGCCTCTTTGTGCTTCTGCAGCATGGGTGTAACTATGATGACACTTTCTTCTTTCTTTCTTAGTAATATTAGTCTAGTGCTTCCTAAACTCTGAGCAGAATATTAAATCAGATTTGATTAAATTGGATTCCCTTGATAGAGCAGAAGATTGCTTAAACCTTTCTAATTTGTGACCTATGATTGTGCTCAGTTAAATGTGATATTAAGGTCAAGGTCTAACATAAAGTCACAGAGTACACCACAAATTCATTACTACATTTTAATTCATGTAGTGACACATCTAAGAACATGCTTCTTTACCTTTGACCCTCAGTTGTAAAGGAAATCCATCTGTTCTTACTAGGTTATGCAAACCCCTGGAGACTAGATTGCCAGGACTGTTAAGGATAAAGAAGGTCATAATAAGGAGATATCTGTATAAAAACTCTGTTATTAATATTCTCCTTCATAATGAATGCCGACAAAAAAAAATAAGGACCACAATCAACAATGTCTCATGACAACATTCAGAGCAGAGGACACATTGAGGGATATTTATAATGTCCATTCCACTTTGGAGCCTTGCTTCAGTACAATTAAGTGGACCAAATAAGGCACCTAAATTTCCTCCTCAGTTTGTAGCAACAGGTACCATCAAGGCAACAATTCACCACCAGTTTGATGCTGAGGAGGCAATACAAAAACTGTCTTTGTTCTGAAAAACAATGTATGTCAGCAAGATGAAATCAGCAATGAGCAGCAAGAGAAAAACTGAAGGAAAAAAGAAAGTACTAAATTATAGTGACAATTAGAATGTATTTTATGGTAAGAAGTCCTGTCTGTGTTCTTTTTGTGTACACCATATTTATTTGGCTTATCCTCTATATGAGTATTCTCAAAGGTTAAAAAAGGAGAGTTTATGTTTTCTTTGCAGTAGCTATTCAGCCAGTACAAATGTTATGTATTTGGTCGTATCTTGTTCTTAGCACTGTCAACTGCCTGTCAATCTTCATATTTGCAAAAAAGAAAACACCCCACTGTGCTGAATGTGACAGCATTGTAATGTCAGAGGACCAAGAGACAGGTGATGGTTTATGATAGAAATAAATCTTTTATGAGAGCAAAGTTGGGAGAATTGCATGCTTTTGTACAGAATATATTGCTGCACAACCATCACTGACAATCTTCTCAAATGCATCAGTTTCATAAGGCAAGGTTTTTATTGTGTCTAATCATGTATTAAGTCACTGGGGAGGAAAAGGAGAGGGTATATGCTCTTTGTATCTATATAATATGTATAGATATTATCTATATCTGTAGATATGCTCCTGTCTTGTCCTGGGTTGTAGAGCCAAATTTGTGTATTCTATTTTCATCTGTGGGAGAGAGGCCTGACACCTTCTGATAATGGGCCATTAGCACCTCCCCAGGCTATATCCTTCCCCAGAGGGTGCATCTGCATTTCCATCACCC
>VWYO01001844.1:25482-42090 GCA_013400275.1 Rhadina sibilatrix | reverse complement strand
GTTACATTCTCCATTCTCAGGGAAACTCCAGTTTCCCTGGTAGATACCTGTCTTTCCAAACCAAGACATGTCTTCATAGATATATGAAAAGAATCAGACTCATTAATGATCCTTAAACTGACTTGTGCTTTTATGGTACAATTCTGATCTCTACACAACATGCAAGACTGCTTCTGTGTATTGCATTGTGAAACAGGACAAAGTGCTTTCTGGAAAAAGACTTTAATTTGAATGGGAGGACTTGGAGTCAAGCTGTATTTCTTGGTATGCAGGGGGATGTTGCATTTTGGGGGTTTGTTTAATATGTTGCCTGTAACTAAGTCACAGAATCATTTCAAGTCTTTTTTTCTGAGTCGGTATAGAGTCCTGTACTCCCAGAAAGCCACACATCCTACAACCAGGTAAATCATCTGAAGAATTTTATTATGAGATTTCATTTTCAAAGTTATGCTATGAATATAATTGTTAAGAATCATATAAGGCTCACAAGCCTCTGTTTTTTGTTGTTGTTGTTGTTGTTGAAAAAACCTGGATGGATGTGAAAATTTCTGTTTCGGAAGCCGGAATGTCACAACAAACCTAGCAAATAGAGTTGCAATCCTAGTCTCCCCTCAGCTGTTTACTTAAATATTGTACAGCACTTTTGTCTTCCATTTGCTAGCCTGATCACACATGAAATTATGATTATAAATCCCACCCATTTTTTTCTCTTTAAAATAGGAACCATTTAAGTTAAAATGGGTGCTCAAGGCAGGCAATTCCATAAATATACAGCCTTGATGAGAAAAAAAAAAAAGTTATTTTTCATCTCCTCCAATGTTTTATGCAGTTTTTAACTACCCTTTCCCCTACTTCTTACAGGGATATTTTTCCTCTTTCATATTGCAGTTGCTTATTTGACCATAACAACTTCTCTGTGCCATATTTGGTTGTGCCTTTACCATGGATTCATGGCAAGGATCAGCACACAGTAATGAAACCCAAAAGGCAGACCATGGGTGGCAGTGTCTTTGTAGCAAGATAGTTATATGGCAGGTAAATTGTTTAGCTTGATAGCTGCTACCTGATAAATGTGGGTTTTGAGGTCCACATGCTGAAGCCTGGACAAAGATCTGTGAAGTGAATGAAAAATACTGGTGTTTTATACTGGAAAAAAAATCACAGCAGACATCCCTCAAAAAAACCCCCAAACCCAAAAACAAACAAAAACAAACCAAAAACAAAAACAAAAAAAAAACAAACCCCAAAACAAAAACAAAAACAAAAACAAAAACAAAAACAAACAACAACAAAAACAAACAACAACAAAAACAAACAACAACAACAAAAAACCCAACAACACCACAAAAACACCACCAACCCCAAAACATTCTACCTCTTGAGTGAAGATCTGTGCCAAAATCCTGAAGAAATGCCTTACAGTTCTAGACAGCTGCATAAGGGCAGTAATTAGGGTGCTTCACGTGCCTTGCACGTGACATCTGTTTTAGTCTCATGGCACTAAGCTGGAGTGCAGGTAGAAAAAGAATACACTGACAGGCAGATACTGGGGAAGGATCCCAGTCTAGCCTGGTCACAGCTGAACTTTGTGTCCAGTTAATTCCATCTACCAGTCCTGGAAAGTGAAACATATTATTTCACACACTCTTTTGCCAAATAATTCCCACTAGAAAAACTATAGGTACTGTAGGCTTCAGCTTGGGGGTGTTCCTTTTGTGAAGTGGACGAGTTGTGTTTCCCTTCTATTGTGTTTGAGCTAAAACCTCAAATTTTGTCTTTTGAAAAAGACAAAATTTGAGGTGTTTTCAGAGACCTCTTTCTGCCTCATTTTTTAATAAAAGGTAAGATAATTAATTAGAAAAGTCAGAGGAAGGAGCAGGAAGAAGGGGTTTTCTCAACCCTAACAAATACCCTCATTCACTTTTTTTTTTTTTCTCATCACTCTTGTTTATTTGCATGTGGTTTTTCATGCTTTTTCTAAAACCCTCTGAGTCCTATCTGGCAAGCAGCACAAAGTATCTCTTCCCAAAACTCCCACTCTAGGAATGCTGTGTGATGCCAAAGCACAGGATGTGTTAATGTGAAGGCCAGAGCTAGCCTGCTCTGCTCTCGGTTCATCCCCTGCCAAGCCTTGCTCTCCAGAGCACAGACACAGGCAGTGGACAAAAATCAACAGACATAGCTCAGATCAGTAGTCAAAGCTTTGAGAGCTATCCAAATAGCCTAAATGTTCATCCAAGTGACCAGGCATTTGAACAGATCCACAGTAGTGCTGATAAGCCTGCTCTAGCAGCTCACTCTAAGTTTTGTAGGCTTCAGAGCTTTCCCTTTCCACAAATTGCCTTCCTTCTTCCCTTTTACTAGAGCTACTTCTTTGTCTATTTGTTCACCTGTGCAGCCTGGGGTGTCCTCTGTTCCCATGAGGGAGAGGATGGCTTCTCCCTGTGCGGATCAGCTGTGCTGCGGCAGAAGCAGGGAGCTGAGTTTCCCATTCTTTTGGCATTAGAGCTGCTTCCTGCATTTTTGCAGGCTATGTGAACTTGAACAACTAATATACCCCTCCAGCATCAAAGAGTGCTGTGGCCTGTTGGTGTATTTATACAAGAGAATTTGCTATGAGATCCCATAAAAGGAACAGCTAAAGAAGAAATCTCCTTTTTTCTAGGTTAATGGCTTGGCATCTTGTTGTGTTTGTTTTTGGGTTTTGTTTTGTTTTTTTCTTACACAAGCCCTGTCTAGCCTGTTGGACAGACAGAAGGTCTGTCAGTAGTAGTGTTTTAAATAGAATAATTTGAGCCATATTAATGGCTATAAGATAAAATCTGGAAATCACTATATATGAGTCAGTGTAGTAATTTTTTGTTCCCATATTGAAACTGAAGTCTTTCTAAATGAGTCGCTCTCTTTTGAGTTGCTTCAGACTGAGCAGCAGAAGAGGATGAATTGGGGAAACAGTTAAATTGTTGTTTACTCACAGACTTACTGATGAAAATAACCTATTTATCTCTCAATATTTTAATAAGTGGAGAAAATTACTATGAATCTCACCATAGTTAAGAATAGTTTAAAAATATCTGTGTGCTTGCAATTAATTTTATAAACATCTATATCTATTACATATTTATGAAGATATCAATTTTATCAAAAAGTGATGTATACAGATTGCTCCTCTATTTTATCCATTTTCCTTTCTAGATATTAAACTAAAAAAGAGACTAAGAGCCAGAATCTAAAACCCTAAATGTATCTAGTTAATTGTAATTTCATAAGAAAAATGAGAGCAAAAGCTATTTCACTGAAAAATAGTAGGTCTTAATTTTTAATTTTTTTTTATTATTATTATTATATGGAAACAAAATTGAGCAGAAGTCTTTCAGGTGTACATTCCAGAGGGTCTGCACATTTTGAAATTATGATAATAGTACAAAAGTATTTCTCTTGGTAGTAACCCTGTAGCAGATGTATTATTCAAAGGCTGGGAAATTGAATGACCCTTTCTGGAGAATAATATATACAGTAGAACCTGAAAAAGAATAAAAGATTTACAGACTTAAAAAGTATAGTCTTGGATATAGGTGTGTATAAAACTCTGTAAGAACTCTTGTAGAAAGTAATATTCTTTTTTTTTTCTTTTTTTTTTTTTAGTATTTTAATATTTTCACTCAAGATTGTACCTTTGAAAAGCCAATATTGCTCTGAGAGATGGTGTTGAAATCTCTTTTTGGTCTTTCCTTTGAACTTCAGCTCTTCCCCACTCCATGCTCCATCACTTAGATTACCCTCCTAGATTGTTGTCCCTGCTGAAAGGCTGCATCCTGTCTCCAGGGGCTGCTTCCAGAAATCAAAGAACACTGGAGAACAGTGACATATTGATAGGACAATATTTTCCAATGTCCTATCCTTTAATTGTGACCCCCTACTCATACAAATTAGGTCATCTGTATTGTCCCTAAAAGTGAGTCAATTCTAATCATCTTAGAACACACTCCTTTAAATCTACACTTCATATTGGTGTGCAAATTATTATAAGTTTAGGGCAGCTGAGATTTACTTACTAGAAAAATCTGCCAAAGATTATTCATTTTTTCTTTCCTAAAATAAGCAACGTAGATAGAAACCAATATAATCTACAGCCTAAATGGAACACCATTTAACTGTGCTGTATGTGTGAAGAATAAATTTTTTAGGAGGAAAGAAGGATATGCAATACATGTAAGTAGATGCTCTAGAAAAGTGAATAAATATTATATTATATATTAGTTATAAACATATTATATTATATGTTAGTTATAAACATATTATATTAGTTATAAACATATGTGAAAACGAAAGGGAGAAGAGTACCATGAGAAGGAAAACTGTTGATTAAGTCATCCATGTGGTTTGCAATACCTCTTTTTAAAATTCTTCTGACTTTACATTATTAGCAGAACCTATTGCAAATAAAATATTTCAGAGCAGAATATTTTGTTGAATGATTTGAAAAAGAAGAGAGCTTAGGGTATAAAACAGGCCTGAAGGAATGAGATACATCATGCCGAACAATGACAGTACTAGGAAGAGCACAGAAAAGCTGTGAAGTTTGAAGGATCTCCATTTTGAAGGCAAAATTTAGATACGTAAATTAGAAGTAGAGAGTGAAAAATTTGGTAAGAAGACTTTTAAACAATATGGACATAGAAAGACAATTTCAGGAAGACAATGAAATCCTTGCTGGGTTTTTTGGGAGGTGTCCTAGGTCCACTCTTGGGCTACAAAAATCTCAGACTGAGAGAAAAAGACAAGAATTTATATATATAAAAATATATATAAATATAGATATATATATATTGGTAGGAGATTAATGAATAGATTTTAAAGTATTCATATGGTCAGTGAAATAAAAAAAAAAATTAAAAGCAAAGTGTGAACTGAGACCACAAGACAAATATAAAGCATAGAATGAGAAGTGCTGTTTATTCTTAGATGTTTTGAAAGCTACACAAGTTTGAGTTGAGGAATGAACACTAGGGGGGTTACAAATGAAGAGAGAAAGACAGGAATCATTAGGACAAAAGAGGTGCCCTTGGCACCTTCTACAACTATTAATTAACTATTAAGTCATTATTGATTTTCCTGAGATTCACAAAACTTTGGATCAGATGTTTTGTGAGAAGAGTCCAAGGAATGATCAGGAGAATGGCTGCTCCCATTTATAAGGAAATATGAGGTGCATGAAGACAGCAATGTTGATTGATGACTTGTTATTTGCGGGGTTGAAATTAGCATGAATGGGATGGACAAGAGATGAAAATTAGGAGCTGTGAGTGGATTGGAGAACCTATAACATCATCCATGTAGACCCCTGAGGAGACAGCACCGTTATCTGCTTAGCAAAAATAAGACAAAACTGAATGTAAAAGGTTTTTGCATGCACTAACAAACTTCAACCATTATAAAGGCCAAAATTATGAAAAAGAAATTACTTCTGGGGGATTTGACCTTCTCTTCCTACTTTCTACAGATGTCTCTGAAACAGGAGCATGGACTGTGCTGGTTAAACATGTTGGAATGCCCACTTTTTCAATTTTTTCCTAAACTTTCAAGCTTGAACTTCCCTGAGTATTTTTCTCCCCTTTATACAGATTGCCTTTAGCAGATTTCACATGCTTTAACTTAAATATTTAAGTTAAAAAGCACTTGCAGTAGTTCTCACTTGTCACAATGGGGTTTATATATTTTCACACAATCCAAACTGCCTATGTAGATGAAAGCCAAGAGTGGATATAGAGCACTGGAATAGAACTTCACACCTCATCTACTTTTAAAATGTTGTTTCCTTCACAGGAGTAGAAAGAAAAGTACTTTGCCATTGCTGTCTCTAAAATCCACACGCTAAAGAATTAGGCTATCTACACCACAAAGAGGAAAATTCATTATAAAGTGCACTAGCTATGAAGAAAGCTTTAATGGCCAAAAATAACTGGTCTCCCTTATGCCTGGCAGTTATTAGTACCTACATCTCAGAGATGTCAGATGTTAAAAACTTAATTCATGAATTGAACATTGAATTTGTTAAAGTACTTTTACAGATGTAATAGCAAAAAATATCCAGTTGAGCATAAGAACTAAGTGAAAATCTTTTTTTACTGTGTTTAAAATATTCAGGAAAATGAGAAAGACCATGATTCTTCCTGGTGAGGACCATACAGGCTCTACCATTAGATGAGAGACAGTCTTGAGGGTAGTACCAGCAGTCTATGTGGCCAGTGACAGGGAAAACTTCATCTGTAGCTACTGTCATGGTCAGTTTAAAGTAGAAAATTTTCACGATGGCCAACAAAATATCAAGTATTGAAAAAAAAATGAAAAATATTTATTAACTAAGTAAAAGAGCTTTAAAAAAAAGCAACATAAATATCTTTGAATAAATTATTTCAAAATTACCTATATTAATTTCTCTTTAGAAATCACGTATCAAAGATTTTGAGATAGCCATATATGTCTGTTAGATGGGATACCATTGTAAGAGGTTGAAAGGGAAGAGATTTTTATGATCTCTAATAAACTAACACATGAAGAATAGGTTAAATACTGCATTTAGAAAACAACTTCATTCTCACTACTGAGGATAAAGTGTGAAGTCTTTTGGGGTTAATTTGTCGTTTACAGATTATCTGCTTTTTTAATTTTGTAAAGCAATTTTTCTCCATTCTCTTCAAGTAGATGTTCCCTTCTTAGACTCTATCACTGAAGTTGGGTCTATTTGAATATTGACAAACAGAAGGAAGTAATTGAAACAGAGCAGGAGAAGCAATGTATTGTGCCATGTGCAGTTCCTGGGACTCTAAAATCGTCACCAGAACCCACAAATATCTAGCAACATAAACAGCATTAACATTAATGTTCAATTTTAATTATGTCCTGGCTACAGAATTTTACTCAGAGCATTCCTATGTTTTCATTCTAGAATTCCTTATAATGTTTCTGTCATGTATACAAATGGTATCTAAAGTCATGTAGAGCATTCAACTCAAATGTTTTTTCTTCCACATCATGACTGCTTCCTCTCAGTTCACTTCTAAAGAATATATTTATTTTTAATAATTTTCTTTAAAAGTCATGAGAGTCCTCCCTCTTGCTAGCTGTTAATTTCATTAGCTCTGCTTTGCCATGAGGCTTCAGGGATTATTCTTTGTCCTTGCATTCCTGAGAGTGGAATTTGCCAGGGTCTGACGAACATGCATTTCATAAAAATACTAGGAAGGGAGAGCTGGGTCAGCAGGGTAATCCCAGCTGCCAGCACATTTAACATACCACAGAGAAGTAAGAGTTGACAGCAGTGGGATGGGAAGAGCAAAACAGACCTTCAGCTGAGATTTCCCGTCTCACATGTGTACCTTTAATATTATATCAGGGACTTGCTTGCACTTAGATATATTTCCTACAATGGTCTAGACCTGACCCTATGTCACAGATGATGTGATCTCAGCATTATTGTATCTCCTCTGAGACCCGTGGTATACTTTTGAGTGACTAAATTGCTATAGGATCTAATGCTACCTGAATCTGGATAGGATTGGATTCCAGCAGGGCTGTGTACATACTTCCCTGTGAGGGAAGAATTGGAGGGTTTCAATTAATGTATGTCTTGTTATCTCCACTACTACACAGCTCCTGAAAATTTCATATGCAGAAAATACATCACACTTTGTCCATTTAAAAATTCAACTGAGAGACAAACTGTTTCCAAGTCAAGAATAAAACCAAATATAACCTGACTGGGAGGAGAAGCTGGTATACCACAGGGCTGTGCTGCCATCCAGGCAGCCTTAACGTGCTGAGAGGACAAGCCAACAGGAACCTGATGAAGTTCAGCAAGGCTAACTGCAAAGTCCTGCACCTGGAGATGAGCAAAACCCTAGGAACCGCTATATGTAGGGGGACACAGCTTTGCAGAAATGGTGGACACCAAGTTGAACATGGGACATCAGAGTGGACCTGTTGCCAAAGTGAAAGGTATCTTGGGGTACATTCAGAAGAGCACTGCCACCAGATCGAGGGAGGTGATCCTGTCCCTCTGCTCAGCCCTGGTGAGGTCTCACTAGAATGTTGTGTCTGGTTCTGGGCTCTTCCGTACAAGAGAGACGTGGAGCTTCTGGAAAAAGCCAAGTGAAGGACTACCAAAGTGATGAAAGGACAGAAGCCTCTTCCCTAGGAGGGGTGGCTAGGATAGTTGTGAATGTTCAACCCGAGAAGAGAAGGTTCAGCGAAATCTCATCAAAGTATTTACGTACTTGAAGGGAGGCTGCCAAGAGAACAGAGCCAGGCTCTTTCCAGTTGTGCTCAGTGACAAAACCAGAGACAATGGGCACAAACTGAAACACAGGAGACTTCAGCTGAACATCAACACAATTACTGTGAAGATGACTGAACAATGCCACAGGCTGCCCAGGAAAGTGTGGAAGGTGGAGTTTTCATCCTTGGAGATATTCAACAGCTATCTGGAAACAATCCTGAGCAACCAGCTCCAGCTGATCCATCTCAGCATGAGAATTAGCCCTCCAGGGGTCCCTTCCAAACTCAGAATTTCTGTAAATGTGGGATTCTGCAACTGTGGGATTCTTGAGTGTGAACTTTCTGCATTTATTCCAAGATCAACGAACCAGAAAAATCTTAGTATTGTCATTGAACTGTTATGACCAGAACTAATTTCCTGTGTTCTGTGGGAGAAACCATATTCCTATAACTTTAGCACTAATCTTCCCACAACACATTAGAGTGACCTAGTGCTGTAGGATCATCTATGGAAGGTTAAACTGTCCTCACAAATATCTGTTTCATCATTGTTATGTTGCACCAGTTCCAAAAGATTCCCTCACAGAATGTCACGGCACATTTTTGTTCATACACGCTACTTTTACTTCCTGCCATTCCTAACAACCTTTCTCCTACTCCCTCTTCATTTGTTTTCACTTCATTTAAATTAGATTCACAAGGGTAAAGACATTTTTTGCTGTATTTACATCAGCAGGCACAATGTATAGTGTTTATTTTCTTATACTTGTTTTGAACATCTGTTCACATACCAGTTCATCCTAATGCTAATGTCAGTGGGGTTGGGAAAAAACAAGGTTTTGTGTGGATTATCTTTCAGGTATTTGAAACTGTGCAGAATGTCCCTTATGTCTCTTCCACACTGGACAATGCATATAGGTTTGTCTCTTCCACACTGGACAATGCCATCTGTAAAATTTAAAAAATAATCTGTTATTGTTCCTCGTTGTAAACTTTGTAAAGCTTTCAGGATTTTGTAGGAAGGGACAAGAAGCAATTAGGTAATTTTACTGGACTCCCCTTCAGAAAGGGGCATTTCTTTGATCCTCAGATTTGCAAGTTTTCAGATATCCAGTGCAGTTCAGACTGCTTCTCCAACATAAGACATAGGAATTGCAGGTAATGCATTAATATATGCTCTAATTTCTTGTACAGAAAAGACAAGGATGCAAAACTTCACAAACTTTGCACACAGCTACCATTACTTCATCAGTAAAAAATATATAATCAAAAATATTAGGCCACAACCATCCATGTTCTCCCACAGAAATGACCAGAGAGTCCAGGCCTCCTCCTGCTCTCCTCCTCCTCCTCGTTTTTTTTGTTTTGTTTTGTTTGTTTTTTCTTTATTTATTTTTTATTAGAAACAAAGTTTTATTTTCCTTGACTTATGCAAATATTATTCATATTTCAGGGTAGGAAGAACATTCATATTCTATTTTCCTATATAAATTACATTATTCTATGTGATGGTGTTACTGAAAAATATTGTAACACACACCCACAAAGGACAACAGTCTTACAGTTGTGGATTTCTCCTTAGCTTTGGCATTTCTTGACATTTGAGTAGTTCACTGTGTAAATTTAATACTACATGAACACAGTTTTTTTGGCATTTAATTTCTTGAAGCTTTTTCTATTCTTTCAGGAAATAATGTATACAAGAGAGGGAGAAAACTGTAAAGGATACATAAGATATACATGGACTTCTAATCTTTTAAATTTGCAAATAATGGTTTCATTTTCAAGGTAGGTGTCAGGGCAGTCCAATTGCTCTTCTTCAACACTACCAGAACAAAATAATCAAGGACCTTCTAAACAAAAACAACAATCCTCTTTCATCTCCACTTTGTAACTTGCTTTTTCAAATATCAGACACTAAAAGTACCACCTCAACCAGCATTAGCCTATTTATAGCCAGACAGATTTGTAGTAATGCTGTTTCAGTGTCTTGGTTTGGAAAGACAGATATCTACCAGGGAAACTGGGGTTTCCCTGAGAATGGAGAATGTAACCCCCACCCGCCAAATTATAATTTTGCAATCAAGGGCTTTCAGGCAAAGATTTTGGGAATAGGAATAANTGTGGTGTGGGGGTGCTAATGGCCCATTATCCGAAGGTGTCAGGCCTCTCTCCCACAGATGAAAATAGAATACACATATTTGGCTCCACAACCCAGCACATTCAGTTAAACTATGATCAGCACTGTCCACCATGATTAGATTCAATTGGTATTTTGGTAGACAACATCTCATCAAATACAATATTTAGGGTCTTTCTTCCCAAACCTGTCTAATATACAAAGTATCACAGAACTGCCATTACTTCAAATAGAGGGCAAAAATCAACTGCCTCAAAAATTTAACAGAAAGCACAAATGTTTACCAGAGGCAGGTAGATGGCTGCTCTTGTACCATTTGTTCCATAAATTTCACATGGGGATAGATTTAAAGTTTGCTTGTGGAATATGTTGTGGAAAAATTCACAATAAACAGTCTAAAGTTGTCTTTAAGGCACAGAGAGACTAAACCTAACGGTTAATTATTGTTTCCGTGGGAACTCCCAAAAAAGAGTAAAGGTTTCAAATGTCATGTCAGTGAGCCATCCTCCCAAACAACTGCTACATTTATGAAGAAAGAATATGGCGTAGACAGTGTCCTTTGTGTCCTTCAGACCACCCATCATTTCAGCTTTTCCTCTGCTTCCTCAGCCTCAGCAAATGCTGTGCACACTGGGCTCAGAGGAAGGAAGCAAAACCTGGGGCAGAAGGAAAACTGTTCTTCCCATACAGCTTGCTTTGTTCTTCCAAGCACAAGGCAACAAATACCTATTTAATCCTTTATGTGTTTGCAAAGCATTACATCCAGGAAAGCTTTCATAAATAATACCTCCCCAATGAATAATTATCAATGCTATTACACAAATGTGAGGAGCTAAATCTGTTTTCCAAGGTTACAGAGACAGCATGTTTCTCTAATGTGAATGCTTTGCTCAAAATCTGATGGATACTTTATGTCCTATAGAGAAAGCGGCAATGATATGTGATTTTGCGCAGCAGACACTAAACAAGCAAGACCTAGTTGTGATGTTCTCTGCTCATATAACATCAGAGTGACTGCAGGGAAAAGCGATGAAGGAAAGACGTACATCACATGCATTTCTGACTGAACAAAAACTCACAGAGGGTCTAACCAAACATTTGCACATTTGCAGCTCTGTAACCATGGCTTTGGTTCCTCTTATATTTTCTCAGGCAAAGACACTTCATTAAATTCTGCAATTTATTTCCTTAGGAAAAGTTTTGGAGTTTCTTTTGTTTTGTTGTGGTTTTTAGTTGGTTCGTTGGATGGGTGGGTGATTTTTCTGTTGTTTGTTTGATGGTGGGTTTGTCTTGGATTTTTGTTCAAACAAACTAATCATTTTCACTGTCATAAATCTCAAATAACTGAAAAGAATTTTTTTTAACTCTAAGTGCTCACTTTTGGGATGAGATCAAACATGGAAAGTTGCCACCCTAGAAATGAGTGATCTGTTTTGAGTGTGCGAATTTTACAGCAGCACAAGTGCTCTGCTCTGTGTACATGCCTATATTTCAAAGCACCGTATGTTTTATATAATGATTCACAGCAATATCATCATGCCAACAAATGGCATATTTTGTGTATTTATGATCATTAAGTGGTAAGTCCAAGAGTGATTTAACTGTTGCTTCTAGCCCTGATCTTGTGCAGTACACACTGGAGAGGCAGCGTGACTCAGTGCTCTGGTTGCCTGCCTGTCTCTGCGTGCAAACACCAGTCAGCTTTGCTGCCTTTCGCTTACAGCACTTTTCAATAAGTGCTAAAGAATTGCTTTAGGAGTTGGGGAAAGCTGACAGATCCCCTGTGAGATTAAGTGAACACACTTGACAGAACAGAAAGGAAAAAGAAAATTTGCTTGCTCAAGGCATGCATGCTTTGGCTTGCTGCTGTCAGAAGAGAGGTTCTATAGGTGTTAGCAGTAGAAATGGACTGTCATTTAAATAACTGCTGTTATATACTTAGTAAATTGTAAGAGTAACCAGATTAAGTTCTGATCAATTTCTTTCTCAGGGCACTTAAACCCACCAATACAAAATTTCCCTAAGCTCCAAGAACTCCAAGACCAAAATGAAATATGTTGACATTTTTGTAGTGAGTTGTGAAGGGTAGGTGAAAATATAAATTATTTGCCCAAATGTGAGAATTTAGACATATCATTTTCTTCCTTACAATCTGACTATGTCTTAAAGGTGTGTTCAGAAATACTCATTTCATTCTGGTGGTATTATTCATGCCCACTGTTGTCTTATTTGTCAAGGACAGGGGTGCATAAAATAATAATACTAACAAAGACATTGTGGACAGACATGCCACTTTTTCTCACAGGTACAGTTCTATCACCTTTTAAAAATCTATCTGTAGATTCATTGGATGTGCAAATGCATGGAAATAAACTTCAGCTATAGAAGGATTTCTCTGGTGGATACATCTTAGTTTTCTACTCAGACAATGGAAAAAATTCTGTCTGAATTAATATCCATATGGAGTCAGAGTAAAAATAATTTAAATCAATGAACCCATTAAAAAAAAAAAAAACTTAGGGAAAAAAATGTACTTTCTTTGCAGAAATTCTTCATCAAGCATTATTGCTTGGAGGTTGTTGCCCAGGATTTAGCAGTAAGAAAGAGGAACGCTGAAAAGCGTGTGAAGAATGCTTATGATATTTATGTAACATATATTGTAACTCTATCTCTTGCTTTTCAAAGGCATAATTGCTGAAGAGGAGTCTCCTGGAGGAGATTGTCCTGTTGGCACTTTCAACTACTAATTAGACATCCTTTCTTACTAGACTCTAACTTATTAATTAAATTAGAACTGAAGTTTTCAGCAACTTTTCTGTGGTTCTGAATGAAAGGATGAAAAGAGTTTATTGAGGTTATTTTCTCTCAAGCTTAAACACAAGATCTGTGTCTTCTTGTGAGCTGGAAGTAGGCATCCAAAGATGTTTAATTCTGTGGCTTGTCCATGGGCCTCAAGCAGACTGAGGTAAATCCATTAAATAAGAAGCAACCCCTTTTTAAAAAATTAATTTTATGTATGCTAAACCATAGGAGTTCTTAAATAACCAAGAATGATTTGATGTGCTGTAGCTATTGATTCATGAGTCTGAGATTAGGCATATCACAAGTAGGTTGTTGGTGAGATTGTTCATTATGTTTATGATGTCTTTTGGGGGTATCATGGATGATTAGGAGGTATGTAGATGGGCAAAGGTTATGTGCAAGCAGTGACAAATCTGATCTGTTCTGCATGGTCATGGAACATAAAACAAATACATTTAAATTCCTCTATTTGCCTTGGTATAGTAGAGACCAAATGTAGCTCTATACAGGGAGGCAGAGTGAACAAATCACTGTGCAAGGAGGCAGCTAATTGCTGAACTTGATTGCAACTGCTAATCAGAGTCACAGGGAAAAAAAGTGTTGGGAATTAATTAGGCAAGGACCTTCAGAACAGCAGCAGGAAGCCTCCAAGTGACCTTTATTTACAGTCAGTTAAACAGAAGTGTGACTAAAAATGCCAAGAAGCAAATCAGATTATTAATATTGATTGCTTAAAGAAAATGAATAATTTAGGAGCAGCTAGAATAAATATGCAGTGACAGAGATGAAAGAGCACAATGTACTGCCTTTCCAACATTCATCTATCATGCAGCAGTGCCCCTTCACACAGAAATGGAGAATTTCCACCATCACAAAACATAATTAGTTTCATGACCCAGCATGATTGCTGTATTGCTGCTACGAGAAGTGTTTCTTTATTATTATTGTTTTCCCAGGGCAGCAAGATGTGGAGGGAGAACACAGGTCTGCTCAACAGCAGCTTTGCTCTTGGAACTTTTCAAAGAGATCAAATTCAAGTACCATGGGATTAACTTTTAGTTCTTTGTCAAAAAATAGCAAAAATGTGATATGTCATTTATTCAGATATGCTGCCAGAGTGACCACTTTGAACAAAGCTTAAAAGCATCTATAAAATCTCCTAGTCCTATGTTTCCTCTCCTGCTTGTCTACACATTGTTTGGGGTTTTTTTCCCAGTGATTTTTAGAGTGATTATTTTTAAACTAGCCTCCATTTTTCCTAGTTTTAGTCTTATACTCTAATAGATTGGCCTAATAGGTTGCAGGAACATAGGAATAGATATTTAGTTTATTTCTGGTGAGGAGTTGTACAGGGTTTTAATTTTTTAATTTACAAATTTGAATAATAATGTCATAAAATATAATCATAAAGTCAAAGTGTTATTATAGTACTGAAAATACAAGACAAAAAAAAAAATCTGCATGTATATTCACTTAATCAATCCCATTTTTCATAATCTTACCTGAAAAGGAAACTGGGTAGAACTACTCCTACATCCCTAAATCTCTTGTCCTATATATATATATTTAATTTTTTTTATGTCAGCTCTTTCTCTCATCTTATTTTCTCCTTTATTTAACCAGGTGAAGCAGACCACACAAGTATAAGGCAATATTGTTTCCCATCATTTTGCTGCTATTCTGCCCAGTGACTTTCAGAACTGAAATTGTTCAGAAAGAGACAATTATGGAAAACTTCTTTTTCCTTTGAGAAAAAAAAGAGTTCTACAGAATAAGTTTTCAAAAGGTGGTGCTCAGATTAATTGGGCAATATGATGGCTGTATTTCCACCTTTACTGTTAATGGTCTCAGAGGTGGTGGCACACAGCCTGCTATGCTGCCTTTGACCACACAAGGGAATCCTCCGTAGGCTGTGTTTTGCTGTATTATATTCATACAAATTAACATAAGGGTCTGATGACAGCATCCATCTGATGATAATGACTCAAACCTTCATGATCATATGTGCCCTTATGCAGAGTGAAGACGTACATGGCAGAGACAAAACAGGTCAGCACATGTTTTATGTGTGTAATGTATCCTTGGAACAAAGATCCATGGAGCATAATTGTACTTCATACAATATTTTGGATGAATCGGGGAAGAGTGAGCTTTTAGAGCACAATCCTGTTCCTTTCCTCTGACAACTGGCTATTAAATGCTGCCAAATGTGAATGAACAACACAATCTGTGCAAAAAGGAAATCTATGCTGGTTATGCATAAACTCCTATACCTTCAGTCCTGTGTAAACACTGCATTCTTATGCACATTTGGCTTCTTAGATATGTGAAGGTGTATACCATGCAGTAAGGCAAGCAGAAGAGCACTGAAGTCTGTAGTATTAGGATCCATAAATGTTTTAGTTTTCATCCTCCCTACTGCCAGAAAAATAATTACTTATAGATGAAACAATGAGTTGCATCTCAGATAATTGTTTTTATTTCAGATGACTTTTACTATTTGCATTAAAGTGCTGTGAGTCCCCCAAAATTACAGAAACTGATTCATATTCTTCCTTTGGATATTCCTCAGTGAAATGGAGTGATGATACCAGTAGATTAATAATGCAAGTTTAGAAGCAACGAACAAGGAAGTCATGGTCTCAGTATGAATATAAATATATTCCAGCTTGTAAGACCTTATTCATGTCAGTTAGGCCCACTGATTTCAATGAAACTATTCAGATGAACAACTACTCACATTTTGAACATTATTATGACAACAGACTATATCATGCTACATTCACAGTGTGGTGAAAGAATGAAGTGCTAAAATTCAGCTCATCTATGTAGCTTTAATTAAGCCCCTTAGCATGAAAGATACTCTTCATTAACAAACCAGTATTCTTCATTTTTCTATGGATCATAGAAACATTCACAACATATGATGAGCTGACAAGGGTAACACTAATGCATGAATAACATTAGATCTGGCATCAAAAGCTTGTCTTTGCATATGAAAAACTTGTTTAAATGCAATTTTTTAAATGAATGTTAGTGTAAAATTTTAGCTCATATGACAAAATGAATTTTAGTTTATATGTGAACTTTAGCTTATAAAGTGAATTACATCCTTATTTTAAGAAGAGAATATATCTGGCAAATGGATGTTATTGTAAAATGAGTTACTTTAAGTCAGACATAGCCTGGCTTACAGCCACCAGATTCATGCCATCTTTGTGAGCCCCCTAGTCTCTTGATGTCACAGAAAAATGTGAACAGAAAGAGAACAGATTAAATGAGTTTCACTTTTATGTTACGCATGCAAAGATGCTTGGTGACCTCTCATTCTTTCTAAACCATCTCATTATAAAATCCACTGTGAAGTTTGGGAATTAAAAAAAAAAAAA
>VWYO01001844.1:0-25423 GCA_013400275.1 Rhadina sibilatrix | reverse complement strand
TAGCAGTGCAGGATGGGGATAGCAGGCACCCTGCTGCTCTGGACTGAGTGGCACTGGCAGCGTGGTGTGGGAAGCCAGGCATGGCCCTTGCCCACGTGATGAAATACCTGGCTCCTTTTCAGTCCTCCTGCTCATCTCTCACTTTCATGAATGCTGTAATTATACTGGCTGCCACTTAAAAGTCAGTGTTTGCCAAGACCTGTCACTGAGCAGTTTCTGAAGCCCCAGAGCTTTGCAGAAAACAACTGTGTGGTACCTGTTGACAAATGCTGACTTTTAAATGGTGCCCACTGTAAAGGAAGCCCTCTCAACCTTCTCTAACTACACCAGTGAGAAGTTAACTATTTATTTTTTCATATACCTTTTTGTACAGCCTTCCCCTAGTGTGGAAAATGTCTGTGACTTGAGAGAAGTTCAGGATCTTGGGAAATGCAGCCTCTGAAAAGTCCTTTTTGCTGAGTAAAACATTATTATTGTTCAGGGGATATTGCCTATTTCTTCTCTGCTAAGTCATTCTTGTATATTTTAAATCAATCTGTAACAATTTATTTTTTTGCAATATATAACTGCTATTCAAAGAAAATGACAAGAAGAAGACACAGAGATTTAATAAAGTACCAGCTAAAAAGCTTAATCACATTAGATATCAAATAATACTTTTTTATGGAGGTGTGTTAAAATTATTATAGTATTTGAAAGATGGGTTACTGATGGTTTATAGGTGATGTGAGCACTGAATGAGCTGCTGTTTGCTTTCACATCACGCCAATACTTTTCACTCTCCTTCCCAAAAGAGGTTGTTCTACTTTTCATTGTGCTACACAGTTATGTCAATTTATTCAACATCATTTGAAACAATGAAATGTATATTTAAAAAAAAATAAGCCTCAACAACGCAAATATACCTTTTTTGATACAAAAAAAAGAATGAGACAAGCTCTTTTTACAGAAAAAAAAAAAATCACTTTTTAACAGGCCAGTGTGCTGCACTTGGTAATGGAGGAGGCACACTCGCTGAATCAAGCGGCACAGAGAGTCCTCTTCTGCCTACTTCTTCTCTTCCTGTGCTTGCCATCACCCAAATGCTGTCACAGCACTTTGACTACCAAAACTGAAGGAGTGGAAAGTAGAAAAAAAGACAGAGTGAGATAGGTGGGCTAAAAATTAAGAATTTACACATGGAAGGACTGTTAGTTCAAAAATTGCTCTTTCTCTCCATGGCTGTTGCTCCCTCACTGTTTCACTAACCAAATTGTGAAAGTACTTAAGCAAATGCCAAAATCCCATGATATTTGAAACATGTGTCTTGAAATAAAACATATGTTAAAGTGTTTTCTGAAATTGGAATAACAATAATGGAACTTGGAGAGTATCAGCAATATTCATAAAGGAACTTTAACATAGTAGAAGGCTGTAACAGTCCAGCCAGCTCTCTCCAAAGTTACCTTTCCTTTAAATTTACTTTGGAAGAAGCACCCAACACTAGTGTTAAAAAGGCCCTGGCAAATGTGAAAACAGATTCCAGACACCCTGATATGTGAGCACACTAAGGCTAGAGAAAAAATGTTGATTATTTCAATGGAATTATGCCCTGGAATAATCTCTCATATCCGAATAGTATTTGAAAAATCCTATCATGTTTAGAATAATGGTCTAATCCTGAATAATTCTGGGAATCCTTCATCTCATGAAATTTGTACTATCACACAACATGTAGTGGATCAGAGCCTTTGTGAGCCAGATAAATAACAGAGAAGCAGAGCAGTGCATGTGCCAGTCTGTACACGAGAGGCAGCCATAGCCCAGCCGACAATTTAATCTCATCCATTTACCAAACCCAGCCTGTATTATTGCAACACTGACTGATGTCTCACTGTAATAAAGTATCATCCTTAGAAAGGTACATGTTTCTGTTTTATCCCTTTGTTTGTACACAGATTAAAGCATGTTCCCCATTGACTGTAACCTATAATTGAATCAAGGATTCTGTCACTGTCACAGAGAGCAGGATTGGCGCTTGAGTGGTTTATGAGCATAAGAAGCACAATCTGAAGATTAAACCTCATCTTTGATCTTCAGGCTGTGACCATGGATTTTCTGTTGGTAGCATATAGAAAGAAAAATAATAGAAAAAGTCATGAATGAGGAAGCTGGAGAGGAAAAGAGGTTAGCTGAGGATCAAAGACACTTTTGTTTGGTGCGAAATTTTGATACAAACCAGTTAGTTAAAATAGTGGAAAAATTTTATTGGTCAACATTTTTTTTCATATATATATATATAACAATTCTATTCAAATTCTTGGAGGGGAGATCATTGGATCCAAGTAGGTGAAGTAAGCTGCTTTGTTAGTCCTTTAAGCTTATGAAGTCTCAGCATCTCAACACAATTTTGAATGAAGAAAAAATTATTTTCCTGCTCTTTACATGCAAGTCACAGTTTTCTTATGGGTTCCAAAGTACCCATGGCCTCAAAGCACTACTGCACAGCTGCTGCTACATATGTTGCTGCTGAAAGCTAAAACCTGCTGAAATAATCATTCCCAATGTTTGAAGAGAATTTGTTTTAGGCACTGCTTGATGCATCTTGTTTCTTCAGGGATTCTGAAGTCACGGCACAAAACAGCAGCCACATCAAAAAATCAAGGTTGATGTGGGTTTTTGTTGTCCCCCTTCTTATCCCCACTCCGGTCTCTGGCAGTGTGAAGGATTACAAAAAACTGCTTGCATCATAAACCTTTATTTCAGGGTAAGTGATAAGATTGATGTTCGTACATAATTGTCCATGTTGGATATAAGCGCTGTAAATTTTTAATTTATACATGGAAAAAGGACGGTACATGGAACATAATGTAAAATGTTAAAAGAGAAAACAAAGGAAGAGGCAGTTTTTACACTATTCCACTGTCAGGGTAAGAGATGCATTAAATATCAGCTAGCAGGAATTATCATAGATACAGGTAAGATCAAACAAACCATATGGTAACCCTGAGAGACAGATGTCCTTCCCAATTCTTTCACTCCATCAAGATAAATAGCTGCAGTTTGGTTACTCGACTGATGCAAATCAATAAAACTCTATTGAAATCTGCAGCAGTGTTGGGACTTTTCCTGTGAATCTGTTTCTCAAGTTAAGCCCACTATAAAATATTCAATGAAAGAGTAGTTCAATATGTTTTAAATTTGTTTCTATGCTCTTTTTTCTCCCTTGAACTTCAATATTGGCAGATATGACAGACAGTGAGAAATGTTCAGAGAAAGAGATAGATCATGAAAAATATTGCTGCTCCAAACACGGGGAAAAAAAAGATAAAAGAGATTTAAAAAAATTAGAAGACATGGGGTGAAAATTTTGGTTCTAATGCATCTGAGGCCTTAATTTGTCAAAGCTAGGAGTGATACAAGAATGTTGGTCATGTGTCTGAACCTCACCAGAAATGGGAAATGCCTGACTGTTTTTGCAAATTAAACCCTTCAGATTTTATGGCTGACCTTGGCATTCAGAAACTAACCTTTGTTAGGGAGGTTGGAAAATTCCCAGCAGTGTATTGTGTAGCTATCTGTCTGGGGTATTTTTACTGGCACTTCTCTTTGGAACTAAAGCTGGAAGGTGCAGTCCACACCTTTGCAAAGCCCCTGCAAGAACTGTACAGCACACAAGGGCTGAAAGCACAAGATTTGTGTGGTGCTGAGGCTGCTTAATGCTCCAGTGCACAAAGCTAAATTTAATCCAAGGAGAAAAGAGCTATAGACAGTATAGTAGTCTAGTCACAACATGCTATTGAGGAGGACAATAATAAGGACACAGCATCTGGTGGAAGGAGGGACACAATTACTCTTCTTCTCTTTCAAAGAAGCAGCTCTAATTCTCTTCTGACACCATTTTTAATTTCTGATGCTGCAATTTTAAGTTTTCAGAGAGGCAAACTGAAGGTGTGGCAATATAAATGGCTCCAGCTGTCATTTAGCTCAGTGTGAAGTTTTGATTGTTTTGGAATATGGAATTGCAGCCACAGGGATGGTGAAATCAAATTGGAGTAGAAAGCCACCATCCAAAGACAGTGCCTCTCTCTTTACACCAACAGAACCTGTAAAGCAGAAAGGCTTTTCCATATAGGCTGATGCAGAGCACAGAAACCCTGCTCTGTGCATTTGAACCAGAGCTGGGAAAATGAGCTAACAAATGTTGCTCATGAATATTCATACACATTTTCAAAGGAAGGAATTTATCCATGTTGACATCTCATTTATGTTTGCATTCTGCCAAAGTGTAATCGTGAACGATCCAGTATGAACACAATTGAAAGAAAATTTTCAATTAAAACAATGGTATCTATTAAAAACTCACTTTTTTTCATTGAAGCTATTGTCATATCATCCTTCCTGACATATTTAAAAAAATATAACACAGAATGAAGGTTCTGCATGGGGTATCTTACTGGGACTTGTGACACCTGCAAAATGATTTCATGAGAACAGTGATTCCTCTACTAGTCACTTGGAAAGGGCAAGGATTTTGGCTTATTTGTGGACATATTTCCACATTTATAACTGTGCTACACAGACCAGGCACCAGAGAGGTTTAGTTCCCCAAAATTTCAGAAAGAGCTCAGTTAAATTCCAGGTTATAGATTAGCATAAATGATTTTATTTAATGTGGATTAGTAAGTGTTTCTCTGCTGAAGGCTTTAAATTTGCAGTTTCATGTGCAGGTGGCTTGTTCTTCTTCACACAACTTCCCTTGCAGATTTCCAGGATTTGGTGGAAGAATCTTGCCCTATTCAAGTAACTCACACTTGACATTGTACGTAAATGCAGTGGAACCATCACTGTGTCCTTTCCTTCCCAAAGAACTCCCAGAGTTCTCAGAGTTTTTGCTGAAGCCGCAAATGTGGCTTTATTCAGGAGTGTAAAATAAGCCCATGCCTGTCAGCAGCAGACTGACAAAGCTCTTGTTGTGAAGGTGGCTGTAGATACAGGTTGAACATAATCTCTGCAAACATTCACTTGCCAGAAGCTTTCCTTTAAATCCATATTCTATATATAATAGACTATATAATGTGGCTACTACTTAAAGACACCTCTCTTCTGTGGCCTGCAGCTGGAATATGTACTGCAGGTTCATGCATGCTTTTAGTCAAAGAAATGCTTTCAACTTTTCATAACAAGCTGTAAGTATCTGAAAGTTTAAAAGGAAATAATAATAATAACAACAACAAAAAAAATTGACTGAGAGAAAAGTTCTCTCTCAAGAAGCAAACTCCAATATATCCCAAGGTTAGTGCTGCATAATTAATGGCATTACCAAATGAAGCTGAAAGTGTAGAGTCTGCAAAAGGCTAATAACAAGGATTAGATATGCACTCTTTTTTTCATTCATTACAGTTTCTTAGGGGCCTAATTGAAGGAGAGCTTTTCCACATGACATTTTCAAATGTGACTCCTGGTGATGAGTGGCAAAAGTGCATGTGCACTATGGAAAAACCTCTTGCCATGTGTTCCTAGGAAAAAAAAAAAAAACAAAAACAAAAACAAAACCCAAACAAAAACCAAAACCAAAACCAAACAAAACAAAAAACAAAAACAAACAAACAAAACAAAAACAAAAACAAACAAACAAAAAAAAACCCACAAAAAACCCCAAACAGAAAACAAACAAACCCAACTTGCTCTACTCTTTTTTGATTAAAGTTGCAGCTGGATATGTTACATTAGAAAACTGGGAGCAGCATTTTCAGCTGGGTCTGGCACAGTGACCATATGCATTTTTCTCTCTATGATTACGTTCAGTAAGATTTTATTAATGGAAACAGACACATATTGCTAAAAAAAAAAAACTGTTAAAGATATTAAATTTTCTTCAAAGCCTGTAAAACAATGGAATGTAGAGAAATGCTGGAAAACAATTTTAAATGAATCCTTCTGGCATTAGATTATCCTGTGAAAAAAAAATTCACTTTAACAAGTAGGTCAGAGTACATCTGCTAAAAGTAAGCAATCTGATGCAATGGAGGCTATGGCTTTAAATACTATCAAAATGATTTTGGATTAATTGCCTTCCTGCTGATGGTAAAGGTTATCTATAGAACATATTTTGAAAAAAGAAGGAATCTGAATATCTCTAATCTCCTACTAACCTTCTACAGCAAATAGTAAAACATTAGCTCTGTGTGCATTTCTGAATCCAGTTTTTAATTATAACTTTCCCATGTTTACATGAACTTTGGTTTGCTTTTCTAAAACCTCACAAACAATTCCTGCAGCTGACCTGTGTGTAGTGCTGAATTTCTCCATAAAGTGAGTATTGATGAGCTGAAAAGTTCAGTGAACAGGAAAATTCTGCTGCTTTTATTGCCAGTGTGACAGGTTACTTTATTACCATGCCTTTCACAGCAATTTAACAGTTACCCTGGTAACAGATTCAGTGAGGTAATGGGATCAGAGGCATTAGAGGAGAGGAAAGGCTAGCGACAAGAGAAAACCATCTGCTGGCTTATGTTCTCAGGGCTGTTTGCTCACTGCGAGCTTCTGACAATCATTGTACTTGGATGTAAATGAAGCAGGTTAAACCACAGGCCTGCCCTATTTAGCTGTACTCTGGTGATTTGTCTTTCTAATTCTATTGAAATAATAATCAGGATTTGTTTCTGATTAATTAACTAACCTTTTGGTAAAAAGATTAGATAACGAAATTGCTGCCTATTCAGAGATAATGAGATTTTTATTACTCTGTCAAAGGAAAAAAAAAAAAAAAAAAAAAAAGTACATTTATGTGTCACCAGCCACCATGTCAAGGGAGAAAAATAAAGATTTAAATCTTTATGTCAGACATTTATTTCCTCCATGGATTAAGTGCATATTGTATCCTACGGGTGCACATAATCATATTTAAAACTGTTCAGAAGAGCTTTTCAAACACCAAATAAAACACGAAATGTATTTTAAACATTATGTATTTGTCATTTATTTGTTCCAAAAGAATTCTCCTTATGGAAAAGAAACCCTTGATGATTCAGAAATCTACCTGTACTATGTGGATGTATTTATGTAAGTGCAAAAATGTGAAGAAAGCAGTAAAATTTTGGTGTGAGCACTATAGAGCGACATATGTAAGTAGATTGCTATTATATCTTGCCTGATAGAGTAGTTACAGTAGAAAATGCTTTTACATGTAGAAGATTTACCTGTGTGTTTTAAATACCATGCAGGATACTGGAAGCTTTTATAATTAAATGAGAAATATTATCAAATCATGGCTTTTAGAGTCTCCTCATGAAAGGCTCCTTGAGAAGGCACAGCTGCCTCCTTTGATGAATGACCAAGACCCACAGAAGGTGCCTGCCAGACCATGGTGGCTGGGCTGCAGCTCATGCAGCACCTCATGCCTCGTCATGGTCACCCCTGGCAAGGGACATAAAACACCTGAAAACTTGCTCCTGGGACCACCAAACCAGTACAGCTGTGAAATGTGTTAATCCAACACTGGTGGTACAGCTGTGGGGCCTTCGGCCATGTGCTGCACCAGGGGTGTACAGGCAAACTCCTGGTGATAGAAACGGGACAAGTGCACAGCTTTTGCTGTGGCTTACCCACTGCAAGAAGAGCTTTGTGCTCTGCTGACTGTCAAGACAGCAACTGTGATTTGTTAATTAATAGATCTCTACAAACAATTGTGATGGGAGCATTTGCTGTCATGCGTACAAAGCAAGAGGAAATATAGGACACAGCAGAGCATTTTGTTGCAGCGGAGTTAATGAATGCACTCTCAGATTTGAGGTGACACTTACATTGGTGGCTTTTGGTTTGCTTCATTACTTTTACTTTTACATGTTAACATGAAAGGCTTTCATATGCTGAAAGTCCCTGCTTTTCCCCAGCGGTGTATATAGCTGAAAGCCAGCCAGAAGAGCGACCCAGTTAGAGAAAATATCTTTGGTAAAGAGATCTGATGCTGAGCATGTTCCTCCCCTGTTCCCTCAGGGGAACCTCATAGTTTCCAGTTGCTGATTAACAAGTATGGCCAGCACTTCTCCTGTTCTGCCAGGATTTCCAGTGCTGCAGCCATGACAAAGGATGCTTTCTTCTACCAACAGAAAATTGTCCCTGTCCTTCAAAAATTCTTACTGCAGATTTTTGACCCCTGATAGCCAAAATCACTCAAAAGGCAAACAAGGCTTTTGGCTCAGTACCAGTTGTAAATCTTTGCTTTCTGTCTGTTCTTTTCCTCCACCCATGTAAAAGTTAGGTTTTACATTAGTAATTATTATTAAAATTAGAAAAATATTATCAGAGCATCTCAGCTAAGGAGAATAACTATAGTTTTCCTTTTCCCAGACAATCTGCAGCTTGACATTTTCATGAAATGTCTATACTTAATAAAAACATTACTTCATTTTCATGGTATTTCTTTTGTGCCTAGGAGCAACCCTGTAATTGTTCACTTCAATTACAACATTACTATTTTATACTGAAACCCATTTTATCTGCATGCCAGCTTTTTATTTGTTTTACCAACTATATCTATTTCCATTACTGCAAGGCTGATGGTTTGTCTCAAGAGGAAATCAAATCCATTAATTCAGAAATTTCAAGCACGACTGCCTCTGCCATAAGCAGCATTTCTTATGCTAATAGCAAATGTGGTGAGACTGAAAAGAACTGACAGGGCTCTGTTTTTTATCATAACTTAAGCATTTATGTAAAAAGGCAAATCCAATAGTACTAGGAAACTATAAGTGTTATTATATATAATTCACTTTACTGAGAACTGCATACAGCCTGGTTTGTGCAACTGTGTCTTAAATCATGCTGTTTGTGGTTTTAACTCACTTGACATTTGGGGTCTGCTTTTGATCTTGGGTACCTCAATGAAAATCTGCCATTGTTCATCTAGCAACAATACAATTATTTCAGATTTACCACAGACAAATGGAGATCAGGATGTGTTCAGCTTGCTTATTGTATTTCATCTCACAATCACAATATACTAAACTATCTTTGGACTCTGTGTTTACAGAAAAAGCATTATAGAAGTAGGACATCTTTTATTCCCACCACAAAAAATAGCTATTTCAAAACTAATTTAGGTATTTCAGGAAGCTGCATCCTTCCAACACCATACAGAAATAAATGCATCCCCCACTTCCCACTGCCTCCTCATTTAATGCACTTAGTCCTGTTGTATCACATGGGCTGTGTTCAATTAGATAGCTTAACAAGATAAACTCTGACTTTGACCCAGAAAAAGCAAACCAGATTGCTGCTGAATTCTATGTAAGCTTTTCCAGGCTTTGTGACCTGTTTATGTCACTGAAAAATGCAAGAGATCCTTATCATGAGGAGCAAATTAGTTTCTGAGGGTTTGAGTTTTTCTTAATATATGTGTGCATAGACAGAATGTACAAGAAAACTGTGCCACTCTTGCCCTTCATTTTTGCAGTGAAACCCTTTAGTGCTGTAAATCAGATCTCATTGGGAGATCTTATACACTGGCCGCCGATAAGCTGTTGAGAAGTAGACAGGGCTTTTAGGAATTGCTGAACCATGAAGCTGACCTGCTTAGTGTTTTGTTGTAGGCTATTAAATCCAGGATTGGTGTCTTAAGATGATTCTGCTTTCTTCTTCCCTTGGCCTGGTTAAGCAACTCTACCCCCACCTCATTATTTAGCTGATTAAAATAAAAACTAAAATGAGAAACCTGCTGTTTGAAAATCCTTCCTTCACCCATCAAATTAATGAGAGTGACTTATGTTGACGTAGTTTATGGCCTTAGAAATTTGACACTAATTTTGCAACTGAGAAAAGATTTTCTAACTGTACACAACTGAGAAAAGATTTTCTAACTGTACACACCACTCAGCTTTGGTGGCAGGGGAACAACATTCTTTTCTCCAAAAACAAGTTCTACCTTTTTGCAAACATGTGTTATTTGGTTGTCTCATTGTAAATGGATCCCAGTTGGGTAATATGACTTCTTCCCACTAGCATATTGCCAATTATGCATCAAAAGACCAAGAAAAAAAGATTATATTTCAGCTGGAGTGCTTTCATTTTCCAGTTTTTTCAAGTGAAATAAAGATGTTTTGCACGGTACCTGTTACTGCCTAGTTAGAAACATGCTGGTTCTTTGCACATCTCTTTCATACTGAGAGAGAAATTAAATGCACCCTTTTATTTTTTTCTCTGTTTGACAAGTGTTTACAAGTGCAGCATTTGAGAAAACTCAACCAAATACAGCGCTGTAGCTGTTGCTACTAAATAAAGCAAAAGCCACCTGGTGACAAAGTTCACCAGGGCGTCATTTCTTTGTGTGGCTGAAAGAAAGAGAAGAAGAGAGGAAAAAGGACTCATATTCATTGAAGTAAATCTCATTGAATCACACTCAGGAGACAAAATCATAATGCATATGTTGTATATATATGTGCGTGTGTGTGTATATATATATTTACAAGTAGACATATCTCCCAGATTCTCTTCAATGTGAATTATGACATTCAAATTCAGGAAGGGGAAGAAAAGTATTTAAAACTAAACATTACGCTGTTACAAAAATCAGAGTATTTGAAGTCAGACTTTTTTTATCACAAGTATTGTTTTTATCTCTATTTTTTGTACCTCTGAGGTAAGTTCAATTGCCATTGGGGCATATTTTCACATGATCACTCTGTTTATTTTGAGATATTTTTTTAATGACTTAGGTAATTTGAGATCTCATTATAATGGTCTTATTTAATGAAGATGTCTGGTTTTAGTTTTCTCATAGTCAAAAAAGAAAGGTGTGAGAAGCAAAAGAATCATAAAACAACAGGGGCCATCACATTAGAATGAAAAAAAATGATTTTTTATATCATATACACCAGTTCTTATGCTTTTCAGGAATGTAATTTAATTACTGTGCAACCTTTCTCCCTCTCTGTTCATCTATTGTTCTTTTTGTAATTGCTCATTTATTATTTTAACACAGACAAAGAATCAAATTGAAAATTCAGCCTCAGTATCCTGGCCACATCCTTAACACTGGTTCTTTTTATAATTTCAACAGCTGTACATGAGATTGCTAATATTTCCCACATTCTAGGGCAGCAAAGTTTGTTTCCTTCCATGTATTTTTTAATAGGCTCACATTTCACTATAGAGCCTTATGTGTGTATTCAAGCTTGAGATGATGAACAGGCTTTTAGGGCAGTGAGATCACAAGGTTAAAGGTTTGTTGTTCAGGATTTTTAAACAGCATTCCCACAACTGCTGCTCAATTTTCTGCTGTGTCCTATCTGCAAAATAGCAAAATAATAACTCTATTAGAAAGTAACATTATGTCCTGCTGTGGGACTACTTCTACTCTGGCTGAAAAAAGGAACATAGTAGCTTATTACTGAGAAATTGTGTGAGACTACTGCAGTGAAATCTAGATTATTTCTATGGTAATTACTGATTTCTAGTACCACAGTTATTAATATTTGTGCTAATACTGCATAAAATACAGTATTAGCACCTTTAGAACACCAACAGTTTCTTCTGATGATTCTTTACTGTTTAGATATTGTATTCCTCCATTAATCCCCTGTGTTCTGATCAACATTTGCTGATTCAGAAATGACCTGGGTAAATAGAAATGCGTTTTTAATATAATTTAAACCAGAAAAAGAATAATGAGGTTTCTTACACTTTTTCCAACATATTCAACAAAAGAGTGAGCTTATTTGCACTCAAGGATCCCCACAAAGTGTCCCACATTTATCCTAGAGCGTCTCACACTGTGGGTGTGATTCAGTTCATGATTTCAGACACTAAAAGATTGAAATCTGTCTTGGTTTGGAAAGACAGGTATCTGCCAGGGAAAGCTGGAGTTTCCCTTAGAATGGAGAATGTAAACCCCTCACCCCTGCCAAATTATAAATGTGCAATTAAAGCCTTTCAGGCAAAGATTTTGGGAATAGGAATAACAGTTCTTTACTAGGAATATTAACAATACAAATGTAGTAGAAAAACAAAACCATCCAACCCAGCCAGCAAACAAACAACAATTTTGGAAAACCTGACAGAGTCAGAGCTACAACCTGACACCCTATTGATCAGGATGTTGGAAGCAGTCCAAAAGTGAGTCCTTCTGAAGCGGTAGATGTGATTCTGTTGAGGTAGAGATGATCCTGTAGCAAAAGGGTCCAGGGGTGGTGGGAAGGGGTCTGGTGATGGTGAGATCAGGNCTCCTATCCTTGTTCATTTCCCCTTACCTGCCCTTTAGAACTCTTAAAATGTCTTTTTTTAGTCTAAATACAACTTCTGAAAAGTAATGCATGAGAATATCAATTTACTCCATTGATCAGGAATGACCAGTCTTCTGTAAAGCTATTTACATGGTATCTGAGAGGTCTGTTCTCAAATAAGTGCACAAATGGAATTCCCATTAACAGAAATAGAAGTTATGAACAAGCATGAAATAAAGAAACTCCCTAATTAGAGATAATGAAACACTAGTCTGTTAGAGTTCTGAAAGGTAGTGGCACCCATATTTACTTTGAAATAAAATTAACACAAAACTGAAAATGAAACATTAAGCCAATAAAATCAAGGAAAAGTAACTTAGAGTTTGAAGTTCTATGCAGCCCTACATGCAGTCCCTTCATGAACACGTGTGGATTTTACTATTCTGTTGCAAACATCTGCTTTGCAAGCATTCACTTTGACAGGTAAATTAAAAAAAAAAAAAATACATGGACTTAAATATGTCTTCTTTGTTCAACAAAAGCACGTTGAAGAAAACCCAGGGAATTTATGTCAACACACAGGGAGTCCCTGATGGTTGACTGCATTTCCAGATACTATTGGAAACCATACTCATTCAAGGATTGCTCTAATTGTTTTTATTTATTGTTTTTTGATAATTGTTTTTATCGCAGCTGTTTGTTTGTGAGTGCTCCTTTGGACATAAATTTCTGTAAGATCATCATGAATGCCTCATGGTCCTATTATGCCAACTTACTTCTATTTTGGCTTAAAGAAGATTTTTTTCCTCAGTAAGGTTTGATATGCATTATATTTAGTGTAATTACAGAATACAGCCTTCATGCCTTAGGTTGAGCAAGCCAATTGGTTTTTAGCAGTCTCATGTCAGAGAAACTGTATTTTATATATTGTCTACCAAGAAAACATGATTTTCCTAGGAGACCATATTAATTTTGTCTAAGCTTATCTTATGGGAATATGGGTTCTGAATTGTTTTCCAGATAAGGATTCACCATTGATTAACAGATTAAGACTTTCTTTAAAACAGTATGTTTAGAAATACAACAGGTTTTAATTGGTTTTGTTTCAGAAATAATATATATTAGTAGCTTGTAGTCATTCTCTTTTAAATAAATAATTACCTCTCTTTATTTCTTCATATGCTTGAACCTGATGAGCCCGCAGTATGTAACAGAAATTCTCGTTACCTTCAAGTGCGTAACCTTGACCTTTGTATCCTTTTTCTTCAGATAATCAGTCCTCAGAGTAACCCAGTTTGTTAATGAACCTACTCTGCAATGATAAATGTTTCCTATTTAATCCTCTTCCAGAAATATGCTTCAGTTTGGAATATATTGCTTGGAATATTACACCAGTATTTTTAACATAACTATCAAATGAAACCAGTCTAAAGCCCAGGTTATCTTCTGAACAAAACACTATGTTCAAGTCACCTGCTGACACATCCATTTATTCAGTACCTCAGTATTCTTACAGTTCTTGCCTATTTTTGGACTTTCCTGGATATGTGGACAAACTTTTAAGAAATACCAGATATTCTGCAAAATCCTGGTTTGGGAAATAGGTGGCTCACTAACTGTTAACTGGAAATATTAATGTCTGTATTGATTATTGAAGTATTTAAAATCAGAACAGTTGCCTGTGTTGATACATTCCTTCACTAAATTAAATTCTTAGCATCACATTTCGTTAAAAACTTACCACTACTCATTTGAAAATTCTCTTCATAAATATTCAACGATAGTTGCTTAAACTATTCTGTTTCAGCACTGCAGGACAGTTATGTTTTACTAAAATGTCTGTGAAAAGCACAAAATCAATCACCTAGAAACAATCAAGAGAGATTTTTCATGGCAGATTATCTATCAATAGCTGGAATTATTTTAATTGTATTAATCTCACTACTTTACATTGACAGGAATATAGTAATAATAACTTTACATCCCTTGAAAACTTTGGCTTTGTTTCGCCTTGGAAAGGTTGAGAAAATACAAGATTTTTCTACTAAATTAAAATGGCTTATCTTGGCAGACATAAATCCTAGATCCTGACAGGAAAAATAAAATGGGACAGGCTGATGGCTAGGCTCTTTTTAAGTAGCTCATGTGAGAGGACAAGATTTTGAATTCAGAGCCCATCCCATTACTAACCTTGGGTTAGTGAGACTTTCTAGGAAAGGCTTCTAAGGCAGGATGGTGCTTGTTTTCTTCCTTTGCTCACATACTTTATTTCTGTGGGTCATGTGGGCAGTTTTAGCTGAAAATAAAGATATTATATTGAGGGACTTGAGTGTGGGAAATGCTGGAAAGAAGACCCTAAATGCTGACCTCAGAAGAAGCTGAGAAATAATGCAGTTGGACTTCAGGATCCAGTTGGAGATACAAGACACAATTTCATTTTCAGATGAAAATTTCCACCACAGATTGTATAGCACCAGCAGAACTGTATATTCATAGAGTTACTAGATTTCATGGTAGCTTTCCAAAGAAAATGCATTCATTTAAACTGTCTTTCGACAATATGTTTAGAATTTTTGTTCAAAACACTTGCTTTTCTTTATCTGCTGGTGAATAGAATTGGTGAACACGTATGTCCATCAGTAATATAATTTCTGTATCTGGAGTGGACAGTGCCTTCTACCTATGTCAGTTGTTTTTCTCTATCATTAAACACAAAATACTTTTTACAAATATTTTTCTTTTCTTAAGGAGAAAACTCTGCTTTCCAGGAAAAACATTTCTCAAATAATTGATTTCTTTGGACCATCCAGTAGCATTTGATTGGTTGCTCTGGAATGAGGAATGGAATAAAATTTTCATAGCCAAGTCTAGAAGTCATTCCTATCTAGGAAACATTAACAAGTTCTTGACATGTGCCCAATTTCCTTACCAGTGAAGAAATTGTTTCAAGAAGGATAGATGTCCTGAAAGAGGAGATATTCAAGCATCCATAGGGAAGAAATTAATAGTATATTGGTGTCTATTTCACTTGTTTTGCTTGTATCACATATCTTCTTTATTTCTTTAGACAGTGAAACCATGTTAATTTATCTATTGTTTATTAATTTGGAAAATTTGTCAATTTTTTCCCCTTACTTTCTAAGGGACTCCAATGAAGTCAGAGGTGGCTAAATGTCCATTAAGAACATTTTCTAAATACTGTCAATATTAGCCAACTGAATAGTTAAATAGTTTGAACTTACTGAGAACTTAGATTGAAACACATTTCCCCCTTTATTCTACAGAAGCAAGACCTACAATATCATTTCTAGTCCTTTCAACTTCACAAGCTAATATATTTCTGAGATTTCACTGGCCTTGGTCCTACTAATTGCTCTGAGCAAACATTGCTTGTTCCATGCTGTTCATGACACTTTTAATGCTATGTGAGATTAACATTTCTCAGCCTTTGCAAGATTTGTTTTCATATCTACTTTACTGAAGTGTGACATTGTTGAAGGAAAAGCCCTGACAAAGGCTTTTTACAGCTGTTGTCCTCTTCTGTAGTCAGGCCTTGTGGGAAACCTCCATTTTTGTCATTTTTTTTTTCTTTCTGCCTTGATCTTGCTACCTATGTCCTGGATTTTAGAAATTATGCTCAAAAAAACCAAGTTGTTTATTTGAATTTAGAGCCTTCATTGCAACAGATATATCCAGTCTGGAAATGTATAAAGATTATGGAATAAATTAAAAATCTGACTTCCTTAAAAAATGAATTCAAGGAAATAATTCTTAGTGTTGGATGCTTCCTAGCAAGTTATGCTTTATGCTTCTTACAGTGCAGTGTGAGAGATCCTGCCCAGCAAATTTAGAGCAGCATTGTAGTAATGCTTGTTCTTTCTTAAAACCCTACACAATCTTACATTGGTCCTAAACTACTTCTGCAGCACCATGTCAGAGCAACACACCTCAATTCACCTTTTGCCTGGGAGTATAAAAAGATAAGCAAAAGCCAGAGTATCAGTGTGGAGCAATTTATTTTTCCTGAAGTTTTCTTCAGGCTGTGGTAATTGCTTGCTGTTTTCTTGGCTGCAGACCAGCTGATGCTCCATCCAGGCCTCTGTACTGAGGACAAGCACTGATGTACATTTTTTAATCATTGTTTGTTTTGCTGTTCAGGCCAGTAGAATGACCCAGGCAGAAATTCCTCTTTATGAACTTTTTTCTCCCTGGCTTGTGTACCAGCTCATGTCAGTAATATCCTTTTTTCTACAAAGCATTTTTCTGCAAGACAGTTTAAAACAAGCAAGCACATCAAAGACATCTTCTCAACACTATTTTGTGAATATTCAGAAAGCCCAGAGTTTTGTGAGACTCCAACAACTAGGGATCAAATCTGCCTATGACCAGAGCTTATGAGCAGGTGTGAGCAGGATTAGACAGCGCAGTGCCTACAAAATATTGCAGCTCTGTTATGTCTAGCATCACATGTTCACATGAGCCATGTCTCAACTCCTATAAGCCAATAACTTGCTCGTTTGTCCTCTGAAGTCAGGTGTTTGCCTCTCTGCTCCGAGACACACAATACTGGCTTGAGCTGGCCTGCCATTGGATATTGGAATTCCAGTCTTTCCAGTAAGTCCTCCAAGAAATGATCAAAAACCTGCCTGATATTTTACTGCAGCCATAACATTTTGTATTCTTGATACTTCCAATCACTTCTAAATACAATTTCCAAACAGTAAACACAAGCAGATTTAATTTGTTTTTAATTAAGAAATGCCTGCTGTTTTATGGGGACACAGCTAAATGTTCATAACCATGTTCCCATCATCAATGGGTATGTAGGGAAAATCATACCTCTTTTGGTAATGACAATATCATGGGTGCTCACAGGAACCAGCTATCTATGCAGATCACTAACCCCCATCTCAGCCATGGTCACTGTGTGAGTGATAATTTTGATATACAGAGCCCTGCAATCCTGTCTTGTTCCTGGTTTTGGGGTTTTTTTGGTTTTTTTTAATGTTTTGGTTGGTTGGTTTTTTGTTTGTTTGTTTTGTTGGGTTTTTTTTTCTCTATGTATATAACTTCTGTAATATTTTTTCAGTTATTTTTTCTTTTTCTTCTTTTTGATGTCAATTTGCATAACAGAGTAATATGACAAAGCTATTCAGCTCACAAATTTTCACCATGAAACATATTTTGCCTTTTTTTTTTCTCTGATTTCTGATTAGGCCAATGCTGCCAGGATGTTCTTTAAGGAGGATGCACCATTTGCTCTGTGAGTCATTCCCCTGGGAAGTCCCTACAGAACTTCTTGATAAACAAAGAGTAATACTAGTTATAATAAGTTAGTAACATTATTTGTAATAAATATTACAAAAAGTAATATTTATTTCTCTTTATAGGGCAATCCCTGGTCCCCACTCCCTGAAGTACAGCTTAATGCATTTTGGCACACTCTGAGAAATACAGGCTCTAAGCACCTTTGTCTACCTGTTTTAGGACGCCGTGCTGGAGGTCTGTACTCTCTCTCCAGCTGTGAGAACATACATAACCTTTCTTTTGTACAGGTCAGCAATGAGTGAGCCACTCTCAGTCCTCTTCATTCATTCAAGGTTAGTGCAAACTAGGAAGAAAGGATTAAAATTTTAATTTAAAAGTATTTATTGAAGAGTTTCTAAGCAATTGAAAATAACTGTATTTAGGGAAATGTTAAGAATGAGTCTTACTGTTTTAACATTGATTTACTTCATGTTTATGATCCTTTAGGAGCTTCTAAATATGGTGATCACATTTCAAGATCCATGGAAGAAAAAACTCTATAGAAATCCTTTGTAAATTGATTAGCAGTGGCAGGTAAAGATTCTACACAAAAGGATTTTTAGATGAATTTCCAGATATTTATGTTTCTAAAACACTGTATTTTGTGAGTCTGTTTGGAAAGACCAGAAGACTATGTTATCTTAATTTCATGAATACTGCATGTTACACATAGATTATGCTTCTTCTCAAGTGCAATAATATCTTGTTACAAACATAGATTAGAAATAATGTGGAAAATAAAGGTATATAAGCCCACATTTCAAACATTTTTACTGGTAGTTTTTCATTTGAAACATCTATAAGATCATATTTTATCTGTGTACATACTTGCTGCTAGACTAAAAGTTGAGGGATTTTTAGCTTCATTATAGACAATTCTTTATAAGATACTAGTCAAAACTATATAAGTTCTCTTTTCATGCATTCTACTGACACTACTGATGCTCCACTGCAAATCAGTCTGACACATACAGCTTCTAATTATGTTAGGTTGCAGTTGTGATGTGAGTATCACAACCTTTTAATAAAAGTGGCCCAGCTTCACGTTGCGTCTATGAGGTAAGTAGCAGGTCAAAAAGTGGCATACTGCAGATGTCTGAAAGAGGTTGTTCTAGACAGCAAATTTGTAACTGCAAATGCATAATCAGTGCTCTGGAGTTAGCTATTGCTCTTTATGGGCTTGTGAGACTTACTGATAATTCAATCTTGCAAAATCTTGGCTTTGATTTTTGTGAAAATCTAGCCAGATTCCGTCCTATTTTGCCAGATTCCGTCCTATTTTTGGTGATTCACTCTGGATGAAGGAATCTCCTGCAGCTCTGTATGCTTCTCACTAAACAACCTGCACTTCAAATTGTTGAATGATGGATTTTGTGGCAGAAATCTGTACAGAAAATTGAAATGAATGTTTTGCAACATCTAACACACAGGCCCAAATTACACTGCATTGGGGAACGGGAGATGGGGGGAAGAAACTGCTGTAGAATATTGGAAGCATTAGCAAAAATTGCAAAAGTACAGTTTTGACACACCAAGAAATTTAATATGTTGTTAAAAACTGGAATGGGGCAATGGCAGAATAGTACCTGTATTTTAACCAAGAGGGTGAAGGTGGCATGTGGAAGGAACAGAGAATGTTCTTTCTAATGCAGAAGATTTCATTCAGTACTGTGTAAAGCCTTAAGAAGGTTTTTGTAAAAAAGCAGAGCCAAGGGCATGAAAGCAAATGAAAATAATAAAATAAAGTGCAGTTTTACCAGAGGTAGATTGTGTGAGACTAATTTAATACTTTTTTTTTTTAATATTAGATAACTGATTCCTTTGACAAGGTTAATAAAGTGGACCTAATCTATCAATGCAAAGTGCTTCCTACAGTGTCCTATAGTAAATCAGCACATAAGATGGAGATGATGGCTATTAAGTTGGGAATGATGAGGGGGTGAAGAAACTAAAAAGGAAACTGCAACAGCATATACTTAGGGTGAATTATCTCCCTGGTGGCTTGGCATTTTCTTTAAAATATTCCGAATATTCTGCTTTGTAAGGTTATTTCAGACTAAATAGATTTCAAAGATGCATCCTGACTGTCACACTACTGGTAACAAAATTAAGGAATGTAACATCTATAAAAGGGACAGGACCGGGAGCACAGGAGTTGGGGGGGAGGGAATAACAAACCTTGTTTGCATGATGGCCTTCCTCTCCAAATAGTTTGGTCCTGTTCAGAGGAGGTCTAATGACCACAGCTTTGTCCAGTGGATATTCCAGAGAAGGGCAACAGGGTTGTGTAAGGGGCTAGAGCACAACTCTTATGAGGATCAGCTGAGGGAGCTGGGAATGTTTAGCCTGAAGAAAAGGAGTCTCAGGGGGACCTTATCACTCTCTACAACTCCCTGAAAAGCGGGTGTAGCCGGGGGGTCAGTCTCTTCTCCCAGGCAACCAGCAACAGGATGAGAGGAAATGGCCTCAAAGTTGCACTGAAGAAGGTTTAGACTGGAGATTAAGAAAATTTTATCACTAGAAGGGTTATAAAGCATTGGTACAGGCAGCGCAGCAAAGTGATCATTATTACCTGGAGTGCTCGAAAAAGATGTACATATGGCACTTGAGGAGCTGGTGTAAAGGTGAACATATTGGTTGTACGTGGTTGACAGTTGGATTTGATGATCCAGAAAGTCTTCTTCAACCATAATGCTTCTATGATTCCATCATTCCCATTTTCTTTCTCACTCGTGTCCTTTCAGCTGTTGAGCACATAACACATTTGTCTTTCTCCTAAACCCAGAAAGAGAAGTTAAAAGAGTTACTGCCTACTTAGTATGAACTGCATTCACATTAAAAATAGACAAACAAACAAACAAACAAGCAAACAACACACTCATATGTGAAAGCAATATTTCTTCATATACGAAAAGCAATATTTTACAGATGTTTCTCATACCCAGATTTACAGGAGTAGTGGCCACGTCTTCATTCCTGGCCCCACTGCTGTAGTGGACCTGGCACTAAGTTGCACCTCCCTTGCTCAGGCAGCAAGGGACCAGCACTTTTACCAGGCTCTCTGCCCATTCAGAAATCCTCAACAAATGTTCATCTTAGCAAGCAAAAAACTCGCTGCAAATTTCAGGGTGAAAAGTGCAGGCATGTGGTAACTAAGTGCTATTATTACTTAGGGAGATACCATTTGAGAAGTATATGATGACCTTGTACACAAGGAATAGAAAAAGAATCAAAAGTTCAGAGGATCAAATGTAAACTCATGTGCTTGAGCACTAATAACAAGGTTTTTCAATAAAGTCCTTATCAATTGCATTGTTGATGAGCTACAAGCATACTGGTCATGGGATGCCTGAAAGTTGTTGTGTTCATTCAGTTGTGAAAAAAATTAATGCAGGAGGTAAGGTGGCTAAAGTGTTATAAACAGGCACAGTTACATATGACTGCTAGTCTGCAAAATAAATTCTCTTGGTACCGTTGTGTATGGTTCTCTTATATGCAAAGGATTCAAACAGAAACACAAAGCTCTTAGGAGAGATTTGTGTCTGCTGAGGATGGGAAAATAAAAACATACCTACCTACAAAACTAGAAGCTAGAGGTGGGGAAAAATACACATATTTATGTATTATTGAAAGTTCCAATTGTTTCAATGAAAAGATAGCTCAAGTGTGAGGTAAACAGTAATGTATATACCATAACTCTGGTTTTGAGATGTATTTATAGAGTTTTTTTGTTTCTCTGTGGCAGCAGAAAAGAAAAATAATTCTCTCCCTATCATTTTCTCTTTTTCTACCTCTCTCCTCCCTACCTAGCTGACATTTGCCAATGCAAAGACTTTTTTTCTGGAAGGATAAGTTTTTGCTCTTTTGCACCACAAATTGAAATTGATCTTGGTCGGAGATAGTGTATTGGTATTCTGAAGAGTGCTAGGAACCTCTCAGACTTTGAGCAAGATTTCCAGACAAAAAGGAATCTTTTCTCATTAGAAGTGGCTTGGACTTTTGGGATTTCTTCAGCTTTCTTTGACACATAATGGCAATTCTATCTAGTGGTCTCTTGGTTATTCTAAGGACCTAGGTGAGACAGTTTAAGGCCACTTTGGGAGGAGAACTCCTNGTAAATGCAAAGCTTCTCAAAGCTTAACTAAGCTAAGCTACGCTAACTAGCTACAAAGAAAAGCGAGAGTGCTGAAAAAAAAAACCAAAAAAGATCTTGCCGTCTGGGTGTCAGTACTCCCACTCTTCAAGGCCAGTCGGAGAGGTTTCTGAAAACAAACTGTGCACTTTTCTCCCTGTTTTACTCTCAGATCCAAATTAAAGGCACAGAGTGTAATATCCAACATAAACCCAACAGACAATTGGGGATACATCGTAACATCACCCCAGAACACTAGGTAAATGCTGTTTTCTCATTTTCTTCACCATACACTCTGGCCATTCTCTGTGTTGATCTCTTATAGGTTGTTTTTGTTTGTTTTTGCTGATGACCTAAATGGTGTGTTAAGGAAAGCCTTTGTGTATGGGGAGCAAACAAGATATATACACTTTGGACATTTCAGGAAGGTGGCTGCAGACCCCCTGGGCTCAATGCCTATGTGATTCCTGCCATCCAAAGCATTTCATAAGGTGTATCCAGCACTATATTTCCATGACCTGCACCTGGTTGCACCCTAGAAAAGTGAAGTCAAAGAAAACTTGACAAAGTTGCTTGAAAAAAGTTTCCCACGTGAAATATAGCCTGAATTTAAATCAGATTCATGTTCTTTGTGGTCCAAATACAAATTCCTCATTACTGTTACTACTTAGTAGTAGTATCCATGGTGATTTTTATTTATTTTTTACATCTGATATTGAGATTTTTTAGTGTGGAAAACAACTGCACAGTATTCAAATCAGTCCCTATTCATGAACATATCCCATTGATGAGTATAGCTTGACATTTACAGGGTCTAGATGTCCACCTTTCTTCATTATGCTCTCAGCATTGACATCAAAGTATTCACCTCTTTACTTTGACCTCATTGGCAGATATTCGTATCTGTGTCTTATGATCACATAGACTCTGCTATTACCTCAGTGTCAGTCTCTTGGTTTCATAAAATGTTCCATTCGTTGAAGCCTGCCTGATGTCAATGTGCTAGAGAAATTTGTCAGAAGCATGTATAATGCATTCAAAGCCTGAGATCAGAAAGGTTTAGATCTGGGAAATTTATGGAGGAAAAGATATGACACTGTACTGCCCAGAGAATAAAACTTCTAGACCTTGGTTTATTGAAATGTCTTTTGGCCCTTTACATTATTAATGTTTTTCACGTCCAGGGGCTGTGAAGTGAAAATGCAATGGAAGTGTCTTTGCAAATTGTTCTTTTCTGATCCCCTGTTCCAGTGTTAGTGCCTGGTTTGGAAACCAAAGGGGTTGTCTCTGAAATTTGAGGCAGCTGTTTCCTACTTACCTGTTGCATGATAGAAGAATATTTGGTAGTAGCTACATAAATAGTATGGTCATATCCAAGATGCAGTAGTCTTAAGCACAGCATCATGACTCATTGATAAAATGCTTCATTTAGATGACATGATTGCAGTTTCTGAAAAAATCTAAAAATCACATCATCTTTAAAGAAAGATAGTTACAAATTTGATCATAAGTGCACATCTATATTATTATTATATGTTATGTTTTGGATTCACTTCCGTAATAATAAAAAAATGAAATATATCACTATGGCCACCTCCAAGCTGAGCCTAAAACTGAGACAGTGTACTTTTGCTGGTAGAGTTTGAGGTCTCACTTTAGTGTTGAAAGAACTAACATGGGATGATTTGAAACTGTGAAAAATAGCATCATCAGATATGAAAGATAAGATCAGTTTCAGAATGAAAAGAATTATTATACTGGGGATTATTTCTTTGACACAAATTATTGTTTTTCAATAATACTAAATTTTTCAAAGCACCAAAGACAGGAAATTTATACATGCACAACATTTATTTACCCAACAATTATCTGGATTTTTTACACTGGAAAGCATACTTGGAGATTTGTTTATTTCTGAAAATAGACTTCTTATGATTCTAGTTTGCCCACAATGTCAGAAATTATACTGGAATATTTTTATTTACCTTTCTGTACCTCTGCTTAGAGAAGAATTGAAAAAGCTACAGAACTACTACAGAAAAACTACGGAACATGCTAAATTAACTCTTTTTTTTTTTTTTTTTTTTTTTTTTTAATGAGCAGTTCTCATTCAATCAGAAATTGAGCAATCTCTTTTGGTCAGTACTACTCATTCCATCCCTGTTCATACCACCATGTACATCATGTGGTTTTGAAACATTTTTGATATCAGGTGAAGTAGAATTAGTTGTCATTAATAAGGAATACCTCCCAAAAATTTGCACCATCCTAAACCCATTAAAGATAATTTTGTTAATTGTGCTAAAAATTTGCATATTGATCCCAAGATCATGTTGTAGATACCACATTGCAACCTCTGAATGTTTTTTCTGTCTTTTCAGATGCTATCGAGGTTTACACTTCAAAAGCTATTTCCATTAAGATTGTGACATTATTTGTTCTATAACTTAGTACATAGTTAAATTTTTAGGGTTGTTCTGTGCCAGAAGTAAAAATAATTTAAATAAAATAAAATGGATACTCCTTATTTTTCTTAATAATCCACTTCATAACAGGTATAGAAAATTATTGGCGTGGAGTTTAGAAGTATGATGTTAGGTGAAGAAAGAATATTGTTGATGCTTTATTTATTGTACTGATTTCTCCTGAATGACAAAACAAACAAACAAACAAAAGTACAAGAAGTGATGCATGATGACTAGTTACAAAAAAAAGAGTTTAATTTTGACTAGTAACAATACCACTAGAAAACAATAGAAATATTTATATACAATGACTTTTTCAAATATGCCAGAGTGGGGAAAAATGTGGGTTTGACTCTGCTTGCAAATGCAAAGAGTCATGGAAAAACTATAGCTTTCAGTATGACCCACTCCAATGCTTCTGATTTATAACCTTATTGCTGGAGCCTTAAACTCATTCTATATATTAAACTGATTTATTCCATTTACTAAAGCCTGCTATGCTCACAGAAACTAATCATGAAAAGCAACTATAAGTCCATTCCAATATGAGTTTCCTATTAATTTGCAGAGTAGGTTTGGAAGATTTCCTAATTACTACCTAGTGTTTTGCAGTAGTCATTAAAACCCCCTGCTACATATGTAGAGTGCATGATTAGACAAAGATACAAAATGAATGTGTATATATATATTTTTTCAACTTACCTTTTTGTGTGACAGTTGATGCCTGCCAACCTTTTTTTTAGCTTTAAAACAATTTTAGCTTCCTTTGGTCTCTCTTTGTACTAAGCATGCACTTGTAATGATATTTATAATTGATCTTTTTTGGTTGTTTTATTGAGATCTCAGAATATTATTCAGAGTATTATTTAGCTATATTTGCCAGCTTGCAGAAATCCAGAGCTGTGTTTTTAAATCACTTTTGTTAGCATACATGTTCAAGAGCCAAAGACTCTTGGCCAACTGGGAAATGGCAGAGAAGCAAGAATAAAACAGAACTAAAAGCAAAACTAAAACTAACAAAATCAGTCTGCAACAAAATTTATCTCAGACTCAGACACAGACTGATTTTTGTCAACATGTGCTATCTTATTTCATGTTAAAGTTCTAGGGTGTATTTTTTGTTATTGTAATGTTTTGGAAGATCTCATAATGATGCCTTAAATTTTAGCTTTTATGTTTTTCAGATCCTGTACTACATTAGTATATAACTCTGAACTCCATATAGAGTTTTAGTAATTTCTCTTCACTGTTTGCTCAGACAAAAAATTCCTTCCAGGCCTCAGAACCGAGGTCACAATCACAGCCTCAGGCCCCAAAAA
>VWYO01001841.1:0-35001 GCA_013400275.1 Rhadina sibilatrix | reverse complement strand
AGCTCAGCCCAGCCCAGCCCTGCGAGCCATGCTGTGCAGTGGGGCCTGGTCCAGCCAGCACCCAGTTATCTGTTCAAAGGCCAGAAGCAAGAGAGCTTTTCCTGGGGTTTGTTTATTTTTCAATGTGATTTCACAGAGGCGTGTCCAGCTGTCTTAAGTGGTTTACCAAGGTGTCAATATTCAAGGCTAACAGACGGATTGGTTCTGTTGGGTCTGGAGGAAGCTGTTGGCAATCCTCACAGAGAACCACTTCCATAACTGGTGGATTTTCTCTTGAACTAAAAACCAAGCTATGTTAAACCACCACACCCAACCCAACACGGTGGTGCATGGAGTAGAGCTCCAGGTGGCTGGTCCTGACTTATCTTTGCTGTTGAAATGAAACAGAAAGAGGAAAAACAACCTCTCCCACCAGGACTTCCCCTCCAAACAGGCTGTGAGTTCCTGATGAGCCATGGCTGTGTGCTGGGGACGTGGGAGTCCAGGGGGACCTTCTGGTCATCCAGGGGCTACCAGAGCTGTGGGACTTAAGCTGGTCCCTTGGGTGCAGTGGTGGGCTGCACGTGGGGCCACCTGTGGCATCGCTGGCTTTGCTGCTCCAGCATCACTTTTCCCCAAGGTCAAGCTCCTGCCCCCAGGAGCACATCATGTCCCCACAGAAACACAAATGCTTATTTATTTGACTTGCTTCGGTCTTTTTAAATTTAATTGAATTCCCCATCTCTCTCTGGTTTTTTTGGTTTTTGTTTTTTTTTTGGTTCTTCAAAGGAAGGAAGGAAGCCCAAACTCGGATGTTTGTTTGTTCTGTCCTGGCTGATGTTCCCTTGGTTGCGCTCCAGTGGCTGATAAACTGGCAGGGAAGTGAGCGTGGAGCACGGCAGAGCCTGGGAAAGGCCAGGACCCCACTTCCCCTGGCCTTACGTCACAGTTTCTCTCCAATTATCTTGGCCGGGGGGCCACCTCTGCCAGCTGCCTCTGCTCCCTCTGCTCCTGCCTTTGTCACCAGCTCAGGGACTGTGCCTGATGGGACATCCACAAGGAGAATGTCTCCTTGCCGTCCAGATTCCCTCTGCCTGCCCTGGTGCCACCCCCAAGCTCCTTACCTAGGGTGCAGCTGAGATCCCACCCTGTGGGAGCATGCAAAGGGAGAACTCGCATGGGTCCGAGCTCAGGCGTGGGCTGTGCTCTTCTCATGGAACTTCACCTCCTCCATCCAGGCACGTTCCACCTGTGGTGGCCCCACCCAGTGATGTCTGAGGCTGTCACAGACCTCACACGGGGGAGGAAGGGTACTCACTGCTCTGAGCAGTGACCCACAGGAGCTTGTCCCATGGCTCCTGCCATGAGCCATTAGCTTGGAAAGTCTCTCCTACCTCCAAGCTGGAAGATGTCCCAGAAGAGAAAGATATTTGTGGGGTGTGGAGTGTGGAGTGTGTGCCGTGGGTGGGGGAGCTGGGAGCTTTGTATTCCCCTCTCCCTGTTGGGGGACAGGGATGTGGTTCAAGGCAAGGGTCGATGGGGGCAGGATCAGCTGAGGAAGCTTCTGAGGCTCCTCTGCAAAGAGCATCTTTAGATATTGAGGTGACTCCAGGGGAGGTGAGACCCCCAGATTCCCCAGCATCCCTGGGTTGGAGGAAACATTTGAGTGGGCTCAGGAGGTGAGCCCCTGGGAGATTTGCAGGGTAAATGAGGATGAGGGAGGTACCAGAGGGGAGGCGTGGTGGGAAATGCTGGAGTAGAAAGGCACTGGGGCTGTCTGTCTGTCCGTTGGAATGGAGCCTTTCACTCTCCATGGTCTTTGCAACAGTGAGGGGCCCTGGGGACCTGCTTCAGGTGTCCCCTCTTCAGGGGAGGACAGGAGGGAATGTGGGTGTCCTGCCCTCCCTCCTCAGGTCATGGTCCTTGTGCGGGAGACTCCAACTTCTCCCAGCCAAGACAAACGTGAGTGGCTCCCAAATCTCCTCCCTGGAGTCCCACATCCCAGCTACAGAGCAGTTTTTTCCAGGGATTGCAGCAAATTCCCTCACCTCTTTCAGCATCTCAGTGCTTTAGGAAAGGGAATTGCTTCAGTGATCCAGAGCACAAGTGTGGGCACCTGGGTCTGGTGAGGGGAGCACAGGTGGCTGGGGAGGAAGGTGTCTCTTTGCCCATCTTTCTGCACGAGGTCACTGTCCCTTTCCATGGTCCCAGCAACTGCTTGGGAGACTCCCAGCTCTGGGTCTCTTCTCCCAACCCCATGTGCTTGGCAGCCCTGTGGAGGAGCGTGGTGGGCACTGGTGGGCACTGGTGGGTTTGCTGGGGGTGAGCAGGGATGCTCTGGGGAGTCCCAGGGCTCTGTGCTGGGCCAGGTGCTCCCCAGCCCCTGCCCTGGCTCTGTGCCCGCCGGCCCGGGACCTGTTCCAGAGGATAAAATACGGCCTCAATGCTGCTAATTGGAGCTTCTTCCCTACACTTCCTCCTCTCCCTGTCCACCGCCCCCGGCCCCGCAGGGTCAATAAGTGATCCTCATTCGGCAGAGTCTCTGTGGGTTCCGTGTGGCTCCGGCAGCAGCCGGGGCTCTCCGGGGCGGGAGGGGAGGGCTGCATCCTCAGGGGGGATCCTCCAGAACCCCCAGGGTGGGAGACAAATACTTCAGGGTCTCCTCCATCCAAACCTTCCCCCACCACGTGGTTCTTCTGCCTTTCCCCATGTCCCTGGGGTCCCCCTGCTCCTTCTCCATCTCCCCTCTGCCTCAGCCCCTCTGTCTCCCCTCGTCCCCTCCCCTCGGGCTGGCCACCGGCAGACAGCCGCTATCGATTTTCCTGGGTCAGCAAAACCCGGCCGTGGGGGGAGCCGGGCAGTGGTGACACAAAGATGGCAGTGCTGGCACTCCAAGGGTCCTGCGGGAGCTGTCAGGAGAGCTGTCCCCGTCCCCAGGGCCCCACCAGCTCTGCCTCCTGTTTCCTGCGGGACACGGGCGGCTCTTCCCTGCCTGTGCCCCGAGCAGCCCCGGCTGGTGAGATCCAGCGGTGGGGAAATGCAGCTCCTGCAAAGGATTGCTCAGGAAGCTGGGGAGCAGAGAACCTTCAGCCCTGCTCTGAGCATGAAGAGTCCACTGCTTCCTCCCGGTGGGGCAGGACGCGGTGCCCCCAAGGAGCCTGTGATTTCCTCAAGCCTTTTTCTAGCTGGAATCCCACTGTGCCCCCAAAGTGCCTGGGACAGCAGTGGGAGACAAGCTACATCCAACACTAGGACGGGATCCTCACCCTCTCTCCAGCCTCCTGCAATGATCCCTGGGGAAGATGCTTTGGATCAAGGTGCCTTGGGAAGCAGTGGCAGCTGGGGGGACACCGATGTCACCCCTCCCTCTAATGGAGCCCTGATGCCTGTCTTGGAAGATGCTTTTCCTGGGAAGCATGAGCTGGGTGTGTGAGGCCCTGGAGCATGGGATCACCGTGGCTTGACTCTCCCCTCTCCTCCAGAGCCATCTGGAGGCAACAGGGAATCCTCTGCCCCTTTGGGGAGAGGAGCAGATCCCCCCTCCTCTGCCCTGGCTGAGACTCTCAACCTCCAAGGCATTGCCAGCCCCCCACGGAGCTCCTTCCATGCTTTGGACACCTTCATGCAATGGATGGAAATTCCTGGGGGATCTGGGGGCTCCCAGGCACCCGTGGGGAGGTGGGAGATGTTGGGGAACAGAGAGGGATGGGGTGGCAGGGGGCCCTGGCTGTGGGGCAGAGCCTCTGTGTCGGCAGAGGAAGGTGAGCATGTGACAGAAGGTCAGAAAAGTTTTTGCCTGGCCTGAAAGCCTGAGGCAGGAGAGTCTGGGATAACCACGGTTATTTAATTTATTTTTTCTAAATAAAAAAAAGGAAGGAAGTTAATAAATAATGTAAAGTGGAGAATGCATTAATGAAAGGGAGAGCGAGGCAGAGAGAGGGAGAGAGAGGAAGGAACAGGGCAGAGTGAGAGCTCAGGGAGTGGGGGGGAGATATTCCTGCCGGTATTGATTGGATATGATTACATTAGAGCTATCAAATATTCATACTACATTCCACAAGAGGTCATTGTGTGTGTTTTTCCAATTTAGCTCTGCCTTGGTGCAGGCAGCAGGCTCCGGGCGGGCAGAGGCTGTGAGCAGGGCTCCAGCCACTCCCGTGGCTACAGGGATGTCACCCCCTGGAGGGATGGGTGGCTGGGCTGGGTGGGGAGGGTGGGCTGAGCTGGCTGCTGGCCCTGAGGGTCCTTCACAAAGCCCCTGTGCATCGTGTGTGGGTGCAGAAACAGGGGGACAGGCGTGTCCCGGCTCTGGCACCTCGCTCCTCCCTTGGCAACCACTTCTGCTCCCTCCCAAGCCAGACCAGGGCCCGGGCTCGCTATTTACTGGCTGCTCCAGGCTGTTCCTTGTCCTTAATGGAGCATTTTAGCTGGGATGTCGCTTTGCCGGCCAGGAAGGTCAGCCCAGGTCACGGAGCCAGGCGGGAGGTGGATGAGCTGCCGTGTGGATGCGGGCAGGGATGTGTGGCAGGTCTCCCTCCTGCTGTGGTGCCCATCTGCCCGGGCACTCCGGCCCCTCTCTCCCTGCCTCCATCCATCCCTGCAGGCTGCCTGTGCTGCCGAGATCCTCCCTGAGGGGACAACCACGAGGGACAAGGGCCCTCAGCGCCGGTGCTCCCGAATCAGGGTTTCGAGGGCACATCTCTGCGGTGTCCCAGGTGAAAATCGGGGCTGTCACCCTGAGGAGCCAGCTGGGGGCCCGCTGCCCGATTTTACTTCCACACAAGGCACTTCCCTTGCCCGTGCCTCGGTTTCCCTGTTTGGCCACCTTCCCGCAGCATCACCGGGGCACCGCTGCCGTCCCCGCAGCCCCGGCGGCCCCGCCGAGCCCCCCTGGCCTCCGCTCGCCGCGGCCCCGGGCGCTGGGAGCGCTGCCTTCTCTCCTTACATTAATAAAAATTTTACAGCACGGTGGCAGGAAATGCATTTTCAGTTCATCTGCTGCAGCTATTAGATTACCAGGAAATGGCTGGCTGGCCGGCGGCCAGGGCTCCGGCGGGCTGCGGCGCGGGGGAAGGCGAGCGGAGCGCGGGGATGAGCCGGTGGCAGCGCTCCCCGTCCGCCTGGATGCTCCCGTGCTGCGCCCGCCCGCTCTCCCCGCGTCCTGGATGCGAGGCTCCCTGGGGATTCTCCGAGCTAGCGGGGATGGAACTGGTCCCTGCTGCTTTGGGAAATGGGATGAGCAGGGGAGGCGTCTCCTGGTGAATCTGCTCCAGCCTGAGACCAACAGAGCCAACTGGCCACAGCCTTTGCTCAGGCTCTGCTGGGTTGCAGGGAGAAGTGGAAGATTTGGGATTGGGACCAGGGAGAGGTGGGAGATTTGTGGTTGGGACCAAGGAGAAATGGGAGATTTGGGGCTTGAATCGGGGAGAGGTGAGATTTGGGGCTGGGACCAGGGAGAGATGAGACATTCGGGGCTTGGGCCAGGGAAAGGTGGGAGATTTGGGGCTGAGAGCAGGGAGGGATGAGATACTTTGTGTTTGGTGCTGAGAGGGGTGCAAGATTTAGGACAGGGACTGGGGAGAGAGAGGCAAGAGATTTAGGACTAGGACCAGGGAAAGGTGGGAGATCTGAGGCTGTGATGGGGAGGATGCATTCACTGCGTGCAGCAGGTCTCTGCAGAGGTTGGTTATTCCAAGCTGTGGGATTTCTAAATCACCAGGCTGGGCTGGTGTCAAGCAGAGCCTGGGAAAGAGTTAAAAGTGTGTTGTGTGTAACAGAGCCAGGAGGAGGGGTAGGTGCTGGCTATAAATACCTGTACCTGCCTTGGAGGTGGCAGTGCTAATGAAGGGAGGGAATTGTGAGCAGCCCCTCAGGAAGGAGGGCAGCAGCAGCAGTAGTGGCTGCAGTGGCTCTGTGGGCCCTGGGGAGGGGGGGACAGGTGGGACAGTGTTTTAGGGACCTGGTTTTTAGGCTAGGCAGGGTTTTCAGGAGAGCCCTCTTAGAGGTGACTGTAGCTGCTCTCTACAGGTGGGATAATTTCGTGCTGGGACCCCCCTGAGCCCAGCCCAGCCATGGGCCTTGGGATCCTTTCCACAATCCTGGAATGATCCTGGGATCATCTCCACGTGAGCATCAGGCACCAAAGTGAAGCATCTTCCCTTGGTGGGGGTGATACCCTGGGGCAGCGGGTGGTCCCTCCCTGGAGCACCCTGGGCTCCAGAGGGGTGCTCCAGGCTCTAGAGGGGTGCTCCAGGCTCCACAGGGATGCTCCAGGCTCCACAGGGATGCTGCAAGTTCCACGGGGATGCTCCAAGTTCCACGGGGATGCTCCAGGATCCACGGGGATGCTCCAGGATCCATGAGGATGCTCCTTGCCAGTGCCTGGCAGCATCTTGTGGGGCTCAAGCCCTTGCTGCCTGATCTGGGTGCAGGATGCTGCTCTTGGGAAGGAGGTGACCCCAGCCCTGCCACGGTGACTGCTCCATTCTCCATTCTGGCAGCAGCCACGGGGCTGGAGGAAGGAGGGCACCTGGTGAATGAGCAGTGGAGAACAGGGAAGGCAAGGAATGGTGGAAAGGAATGGAGCAAGGCAGGGAGCAAAGTGTGGGGAGAAGGGAAGGTCTGAGCCTCACTGGGGTTTGTTAAAGTTTGAAAGAACAGAAACCCTGGTTTGCATGGAGGGGACGGGCTATTTTTAGCCGTGGGTAGGATGTCAGCTCTGAAAATAGCCTGCTACCAGATCCTAATGAAATCCTCTCTTTGGCTCTCACACGGAGCGAGTTTGGAGGGGGAGGATCGCTGTCACACCCGCAGCCGAGGAGCTCCTGACATTCACAATGACTCGCCTGGTTTTCTCTTATTTATTTATTTTTTTTTTTCCTTCCCCCCTCCGGTTTCTCCTATTCTTTGCCAGCTCTGCCTTACGCCGAGCAGAGGAGTCACCAGCCAAAAAAGTGACTGCGGGGGCGGTGCTGCTTAGCTACGGCCAAATCCCAGCAGCATGTGACCGGCTTGGCAATTTAATCCGGAGCCCTGCTCCCCGGCACACGCGCGCCGGAGTTAAAGTGACATTGAAACGGGGACTCAAAGTGCCGAAGGCGCGGAATTTGGGGGAAGCTGCCTCCCCCCGACCCCTCCCATCCGTCCCTGAGGAGCAGGGGTTTGCTCCATGGGGTGTGGGAGCGGGAAGGGTGGTGCCCAGGTGAGGGAGGATGCTCGGGACAGGTGTGCAGGCTCGGGAGAGAGCAAGGCTTGGGAGGGCTGCGGGGTGGATGGGTCAGCTGGTCTGGGGAGAGCTGAGCAGCCTGGAGCAGCAGCAGGAGGGATCCTGGTGTACCTGGGGTGCTTGGTGTCCTTGGGATGGCCTGGTATACACGGGATACCTGCTACATGTGGGACACCTGGAGTAGATGGGATACCTGGTACTTGTGGGATCCCTGGGGTATGTGGGATACCTGGGACATTAGGGACATTTGGGACATGTGGGATCCCCAGTGTATGTAGGATACCTGGGACATTCAGGATATTTGGGACATGAGGGTATGTGGGATACCTGGGACATTAGGGACATTTGGGACATGTGGGATCCCTGGTGTGTGTGGGATACCTGGGACATTTGGGACATGTGGGATCCCTGGTGTGTGTGAGATACCTGGGACATTTGGGACATTTTGGACACGTGGGATCCCCAGTGTATGTAGGATACCTGGGACATTTGGGATATTTGGGACATGAGGGTATGTGTGATACCTGGGACATTTGGGACATTTGGCACACGTGGGATCCCTGGTGTGTGTGGGATACCTGGTACACGTGGTACCTGTAGTGGAGTTCAGTCTGGGATCACTGGAGAGCCTGAAGAAAACTTGGAATACTGGTGGTGGCTGCTCCCAGCAATGATCAGGGACTGCCTGAGCAGCATGATGGGGAGCACAGGGCAGAGAATCCAGGGAGAGAGGGGGTCCTGAGGGCTTGGGGACAGAAAAGACGCTATGGGAGCATCACGTCCCCATCAGGACAGGGATGAGGGTGCCCAAAGGCACAGAGGTCGGGTGAGAAATGTGTCTTGCAAAGGCAGGGTGTGACTTGGCAAAGAAACCAGTGCTGCAGGGGCTGTCTGGGGACATTCAGGGTCTGCAGGGTGCAAACCCTTTGTCCTCTCAGTGGGAGTGCAGCAGTGGGGTTTGGGCAGGCCCCAGCTCCAGAGCTATCCCACAGGCACTACAGTGCCCGGACGTTTCCCAGGGCGCTGGAAGATGGAGTTAACAATTTCCCAGCAAGGAAATGCCTGTGTCACACATCCCTTTATATCCCAGTGTCCCTTTAACCACCCTGCCCAGGCTCCCCAGGAGCTCAGGGTCGGGGTCTCACCTTTGGAGCCAACACTGCTGGGGTCACTTCTGCCTTCTCTGTTGGGAGAGAATGTGGCTTTGGGCAGAGACCTCATCAGGACAAACGTGTTCTGTAGAGGAAGAGCTGATTTATTTATGTGGGGAGCCCACGGATCATGGAATCATGGAATGATTGGCAGGCACATTAAAGGCACATTAAAGGTCCTCTAGTTTTGATCCCCTGCAGAGACACCTTCCACTATCCCAGGCTGCTCCAAGCCCCAGTGTCCAGCCTGCCCTGGGACACTGCCAGCGATCCAGGGGCAGCCACAGCTGCTCTGGGCACCCTGTGCCAGCCCTGCCCACCCTCAGGTGATGATCACAGGGACAGCCAACGCTCAACGGGACCTGGGAAGTCATGCCACGGGACATCACTACCCTGTCCTGCTGTCCCCCTTGGCTGGGGTGAGGTGCCAGATCCCTGCTCGCTCCAGGCGCTGGAGAGCCCTTGCAGACACTGCTCCTGCTGGGCGCGGGGCCGGAACCGTCTCCATCAATGAGTCAGCAGGACCCACTTAACACTTCCCCAGCAGAATCTGCTCCTCTCTCCCGACAGAATGGGCAGCTCTGGCTGGCTCTGGCAGCGTGTTACAATCTCAGCTCATTAAGGGATGCATCCTGAGCGCTTTATTGATGTTTTATGCTGCCTGGCTCCATCTTCAGAGGGAAACTCTCATTGCAGTCAATGACTACACCTCCGGCTGCTGCAGGCTGAGCTCGGAGCTCCGGCTCCCGGGGAGGCGGGCTCAGCTCCCCTGGCTACACTGCAAACCGTGGGGTTTGATCCCAAAGGGGGCAAGAAACGTCTCAGGGCCAGCATCCCTCTCTTCTTTCCAGAGACGAGGGAACAGTCAAAAGGAAAACACGAGGAAGGGGTTGTTTTTTTCCTTGCCTATCTCTCTTTCTGTGAGAAGGAGCTGCATGACAGGGAAGGGAAATGATGTTCCCTCTCCCCCAGCGCTGCCGTCTGTTCAGCCGAAGCCCAGCCGGGTGGGTGTACCTGGCCTCCTCCTCTCCTGCATGCTGGGAGCCACATGTCCCCACCTCGGGAGAATCACAGTCCTTTAATAAGTTCCCCAGTACTGGCTGTTGCTTCTGAAAAGCTCGTGGCACTGTCTGGCTTCAAGTGGCTTTTACATAATACAGACTGTCAGGCTAGATGAGCATCACGGTCCCTTCTGGCCCTAAAATCTGTGAATCTCCAAATTAGAGGGCACCAGCACCTCCTTGTTTCTGGCTGATTGAATCAGGGGAATCGCGTGTTCTCTTTCTCCTCTCTCTTTTTTTTTCCTCCCTCCCCTGCATCATCTTTAACTGGAGGTGAATTACCCTCCCCCTGAGCCCAAGGCTGGCAAACAGCAGAAGGAGAGATCAGGCAGCTTCAGCCCTGCTCTGGGATATCCTGCCCTGCTGCCCACGCCAGGGCTGATTCCCAGGGGTGAATTGTCTGACTGTGGGCACAGCCAGGGCTGGAGCTGGTCAGGCTCAGAGGCAGCTGGAAAATCTGTGTGGAAAATGGTGCTGAGCTCTCCTGATTGTTTTAAAATCCCAACTAAGTTCTCCAGGCTTCAGACCGAGCTCCTTGGGATTTGTGACCAAGTGTGGATGTAGAGAAACACTTTTTGGGAAGTGAAATGAAAGTGAGTGACTCCCAATGTTTTTGGGGGTGTTTGTGATGTGTAGCAGGAATGGGAAGAGCAAAGCAGGGAGAAATAGCTGATGATCTATGAGGATTGGTGGGGATGGGGCTTCTCCAAATGCAGGGGTCTGCAACAGGAGCTGGGGCCCTGCTGAGCAGGCTCAGCTGGAGTTGGGAACCCGGCATGTCCATCTCAGTGTTGGCATCTCGCTGCTCTCAGCTGCTCAGGCAGGACAGACTGAGCCTGGAACATAAATGGGACACCCAGGAGCTGCTTCTCCCCATCCCTTTGGGCAGGACCCCAGCGGCGTTCAAGGCCTTTAAAGGTGGTGATTTCCACTGGGATGAGGAGTGGGACTGATCCCAAAGGTGAACTGAGGAGCTGGGGTGGGGTGCAGGGGCTGTGCAGAGTGTGGGGCACAGTGGGGGCTGTGGGGGGCTGCTCAGTCCCTGCTCCCACACACCCCACATGGGGAGAGATGGCCAGAAACCTACAGATGTCTCCCACCTCCCTCTGCCACGGCTCACCAGGAAGAGCCACATCTCTCTCCCAGCAGCCCAAACCCCTCCTAAGCAGGGGGCTCCATCCCAGAGCCTTCCTTTGGGGGAGGCTCTAAACTTTCCTGCTTTGCAAGCGCGCTTGGATTCCCGGCCCTCCTCTCCAGCGGTGCCGTGGTCAATAACTCACTGGGAGGCTGCTATTCTCCCCGAGCTTCCCACCCTCCCACTCCTCCCGGGAGCTCTGCATTCATGCCTTTTTGGCCCTCCCTCGGCAGCCAGTGAGGAATGAAGTGGCGCCGGCTGAGCACGACGCGGGGCTGCGCTGGGATGCTGTGAGGCAGCGAGGGAAGCCTGAATCACCGGCACCTCAAGGTGGGAGTGAGAGATTTGGGTTGGGAGAAAGGGAGGACATCACACGTGCTCCCGGGAGTCAGGTGCTCTCAGCCAGCTGGCTGCGAATTGGGCGACTCGGATCCTTTCTGTGCCTTTAAAGACGGAGCTGAGAGCGATGGGGAGAAGAGGAGGGGCCGGTGGGAGCGCAGAGGGATTCAGCCTGAAGGCTCTGAGCTGGAGCCGGGGCTGAGGGATGCTGTCAGGGACTCGTTCTTCTTGGAGAAACTCCCGGAGAAGCATCCCCGGTGGAATCCCATGGAGATGGAGAAACCCTCAGCCAAGCAATGCCTAAAAATGAGAGTGCGAAGGTTCAGCTGGGCACTGTGTGGGAGAGTGGAGTCACTGGCCCCAGCTGGGGGGATCCCAGTGCTTCTGCTGGCATCAGCTGGGAGGGAGCCCCTGAGGTCCGTGGGATCATCCCAGTTTGTCCCCATCTGTTAGAGCCACGAGCAGCAGAGCTGGATTTATCACTCTTACTCCAGGTCCTTCTCTTCCCCTGTGTCCCCATCCTGCTCTCACACACTCAGACCCTGTGTTTGCTGTCCAGCCTGGGGACCTGCCTGCCCCGAGGGGCTCCTGTGCTGCTGGGCACCTGGCTGGGGGGCTGAGGGCTCGGTGGTTTCACCTTCAGACATCTGAAACAGATACTCAGCCCTCCCCGAGGTGGGGGTGTTGCTTTGCTCATCTGCTGAGCACTCCCAGAAAGGGTGGGTGATCACCCTGGAAGCGTCGAGGGGAGTGGAGGGAGGGTGGGGGCTCGGCTGGGGTCCACAGGTGATGTCCACAGTGTCATCAGGGTGGCCTTTGGAACTGTCAAGCCAGGTCCACTTGATTTATAAAAGGGGCTGAGGGGTGTCACAAGGAGCCTGGTGCTCCTGAGCCACAGGCAGGAAAGCAGGAGGGACAGAGCATGCAGTGACTTGGGAAAACCTCTGCGATGGGAGATCCAGGACCTCGAGCCCAAGCTTTTTGTTTCTGAGAGGGTGGGATGTGTGTGGGCTGGTCCTGGGGGTCTCAGTGTGGAAAAGCTCCTTTCCAGCCTCTCTGCCGGGTGTGTCTCTGCAGGAGCTAATTCAGGTGTGGGTTTGGACTTTTGGGAAGTATCGGAGGTGGATGGCACCGGGGCTGCCCCGGGTGCCTCCTGGGAAGAGGTGAGCCGGGGGAAGGTTGGACTGGATGACATTAGAGGTCTTTCCCCACCTTTTCCATGATTCTGCGAGGTGGCTGCGCCCGTTCCACGGCGATTTACGCCTCAAACCCGAGGTGATGGATCCTGAGTTGCTCCCGGCCCCTCCCTGGCCCAACCTGCCCACGGCGTCACCCTGACCCCGACCCATGCCCGTGACGCTGCGGTTGTCCCCCGGGGGGGCTGTCCCGGGGGGCGCAGGGGGAGCACCGGCCCGGGGTGCGGAAAGGCCATCCCGGGGGGCGCAGGGAGGCACACGGAGCCCGGGGCGGACGGAAACGTTTAAAGAGCGGCTGAGCATCCCGCGGCGGGGCCGGGCGGCAGCGGCGCCTGGGGAGCGCTGCGGGGCTCTGCGGAGCCGCTAATGGGCCGAGTCCATTTCAGCGGGATGACGCCACTTGGGTAAAGCGTTAAGAGCTCCGGGAAGGCAGCGCAGAGCGAGGGGGAGCGCGATGCTCCCGGGCAGCGCCAGGTCCCTCCCTCCTCCCTCCATCTCTCCTCCTCCTCCTCCCTCCTCCCAGCCTCCCGTTCCCACCNCGAGCGGGCGGGGGTCCCGGTCACGCGCGGGCCGTTCCTGGAGGGACGCGGCTCCGGGGATGCGCACGGGCCGGGCGAGGAAGTTGCGGTTCCGTGCGGTGGGGGTTGGGGTCCTGCACACGCGTGGGGTGCGCGTGTGGGTCCGAGTCACGCGTGGGGTGTCCTGCCGGTTGTCCCGCACACGAGCGGGCTGCGGGCGCGGCGGTGCCCGGGAATCCCAGGGACGCGGGGGCCGCGTGTGCGTGGAGGGGCTGCGGGACAGCGCCGGGTGCGAGCCCCGCGTGGGCTGCGCGCTGAGTGGGGCCGGCGGCTCAGCCTCCCCACAGCACCCCGCTCTACCCCGCGGCACACGGACGGGGCGAGGGGGTCCCTTTTCTCCCACCTGGCGCCCTGAGCCGCTTGCCCCCGGCTCGCAGCCACCTCCAGCCTGTAAATCATTTGCTTTTACGATCCCTCCTCTGGCCCATTATCACACGAACTTTATATGTTTGGGGCTGGCGGTGGCCATAAAGCTGGCCCGGTTTCCGGGGCTGGCATGCCCGCCTGGCAGGCAGGGTGTGAGGAGGAGGAGGGGGAGGCCGGGGAGACGCTGCCCCAGGCCCCCCAGGCGGGCAGGTAGGCAGGGAGGGTTGCGGGAGAGCCCCGGGGATGCTCAGCTTAGTGGGGCTGGGATATGGACTGACTGCAGCCCTGGAATCAGGCTGGAGCAGGGAGGGCTGGGAGGGAGTGGGGGGCACTGGGCTATTCCGGGATGGAGGAGGAGGAGGAAGGAGCGGGGTCCCAGCTGCCGTCATTCAGTCCCTCTGGAGGACCCACAGATGTTCTGTTCCGCTCCCCTTGGTTCCCACAGGGACATTTATGTCCCCCCAGCCAGTGAGTGCAGGTCCTTGTCTGATCCCTGCACCTGGGAATCACAGCTCTGGAGTGCTGGGGGTGCTCCCAGGATCAATCTTTCTCAAGATGCTGTCTCTGAGCCCTGCCCCCAGATCCAGAGTGTCCGGCACAGCCCGTGGCCAGCTTCCCTCTGGCTGTGTCCCCTGGGCTCAGTTCCTCCTCACGTTGTCCCTCCCACCCCAGCCCAGCTCAGGGATCGCCTCGTTCCTCCCGAGCTCCAGGTCTTCAGAGGATTTGGGTCACCTGCATTGGGCCAGCCCTCTGCTGCCCTTTACCTGCCACCCCACTGGCTCTGTGGCTGCAGGAGCTTCTCTGGGGTCTCTCCCTTTGGGGCTCCCCATGGCTCGAGCCCCCCAGGACCCTCAGAGGGATCATCTCACTGGCCAGGTCTGAATGACCCAGTTCTGAGCCCAGGTGAGTGGGGATGGACACCCGGGTGTGAGCAGCTGCAGCCAGGTGGAACCAGCATCGTTCCCTGAGTGATCCCATCCCGGCAGGATCTGGGTCCTGGGGGATGTGGGAATGGGCTGAGGCTGCTCTCGGCTCCCCTCTGCACAGTCCCAGCTGCAGGCTGAGATGATCCCTCTTCAGGGGGGCGCTGGGGCTTCAGCTCCCCAGCCTGTGCTTCAGTCAGACCCTCCCAGGTGAGGAGCTCGGTGGCAGCGGGTGGTGGCCTCGAGAGCTTTGCCTCTGGCCTCTTCCCATCCCGGCAGGGTGCTCACAAACCTTCCCCGGGCTGGCCGTGCCCTCCTATTTCCCCCTGGTACTGCTGTGAAAGAAAAGGGTTCCCAAATCACCTGTGGGTGTCCTGGATCAGCGACTCCTCAGCGTCTGCATCTCCCCACACGGGGAATTGCATGGAGGGGGGCGACCCCCAAATCTGAGCAGATCGGTTGCCTTTCCTTTCCAGGGAGGGGGATGGGAGAGGCGAGATCTTGCCTGAACAGTCCAAGTAAGTTGCCTTTGCTTTTCCCTGCTCCTCAAGGTCAGCCTAGCTAATGAAAATCAATCTTCCCTCTGCCTCTCTGCTGCATGAGCAGATTCTACCTGTGGCCCCTTCACCTACTTGAAAGCGGCGGCCGCCCCGTCCTGCCGAGCGTGGGCAGTGCCGGAGGGAGCTTCCTCCTGGAGCGGCGTCTTCCTGCGGGGCCGGGCACCGCCGCGATCCCCGTGTCACGGAGGGATCGCTGCTGCCGTCTGCCTCCTCTGTCCCGGGGAAGCTGGCTGAGAGCAGGAAGCACGTATCCCACACGGAAACCTGGGCTGGAAAGCTGGTGGCTGGGCTCTGGCATGCAGTGAGTGATGCCCGTCCTCTGGGCGCTCCTGGGCAGCTCCGTGTGCAGGTGACTGGAGCGGGAGCTTTGTGCCTCCCTCACTCCCAGGGCTGTGAGCTGTCCCAGTGCCTGCTGCTCCCTCTCCTCTCCCAGCCTCACCGAGGGTTCTCCCTGATGAGGTCTGGCAAATGAGGGTTTGGAGACGGAGCTGCTGCCATGGGGTCAAGCTTGCCAGGAAGGCGAGTGGTGAACACCTGGAGTCCTCCCTGCCCCGTCCCACAGCCTTCAGTGGTGCTGACGTTCCTGGGCACGGCAGGCTCTGCTGCCAGCCAGGAGGTGTCATGTCCCAAAAACAACAGCAAAGGGCACGCCAGGGTGGTGTGAGGGGCATGACAGGGCTCTTCTGTGCCAAGGCTGCCTTCCCTTGTGTCTGTGCCAGGTTTGCAGGGGTTCCCTGCCCTTCAAACTGCCCTTCCCAATGCTCCTGACGGGGGCAAATTGGCTCCTGGGCTGTGGATGGGGTAGTGGGATGCTGCAGTCCACCAGGACTTGGAGTCTGTGGGATTGTCCTGTCCTTGAACAAATGTGGGACTCATTAGTTGCAATTTCATCCCTGGAAGTGTTCAAAAAATGTGGATGTGGCACTTGAGGACATGGTTCAGTGTAAATGTGGTGGCAGTGCTGCTGGGTTGACGGTTGGAGCTGCTGATCTTACAGGGCTTTTCCTACCTTAACCATTCCATGATTTTAATTTGTCACTGCTGCTACCTGGAGTTAACTGTGTCAGATTCCCCATCCCAGTGCTCCCAGTGTGTGTGCAGGGAATGGGAGCAGGAGGCTGCTCAGGGTGTGCTGGGAGCCCCCACAGCAGAGAGAGCCCCTGCTCTGAGGGAGGCTCGGTTCCCAGCTCTGCCGTGGCTCTGGCCAGTCACCGCTTCCCATCTGCCCTCCTCTGGAGAGGGCCAGCACGTGTCCCTGGGGAAGGAGAAGGAGGTGCTGCTGAGGGGTGGGAAATCCTCTGCAAGGACACGAGAGGCTCAAAAGCGCGGAGAGAGAGGCTGTGCCCGCTGGGGTTGAGGGCAGATCCGACAGCCTTTCCCTTGGGATGTGTCCAGCCTAAGTATTCCCAGGCACAGAACTGCTCCGGTCTGATTGTTGGGAATCCTTTCCTTTGGAGTTCTCCAGCCAGCTTTTGTGTCCTACTTTGCTCCAGTGGAAGGTGTCCCAGCCCGTGGCAGGGCGCTGAAACGAGACGAGCTTTGAGGTCCCTTCCATCCCAAAGCAGTCCGTGTGATTCAACGATTTGGATGGATGGATCACGTAACGGGGATATTTTCTCTCTTCCTGCCCCATCCTTTAGGATTTTTAGATGTGCCCTGATGCCGCAGGGTCTCCCGGCTCTTGGAAATGCAGCTCTCTTCCAGCGTGGCTGAACTCAGCTGTGACGAGACCATGGACCCACCCGCCGAGGACTTCCAGCAGGTCCTGTCCATCGACCAAATCCGCTCCATCCGCGCCAGCAACAACTACGTGGAGAGACCGGCGGCGTGCTTCCAGCAAGCCCGCTCCAACCCCTCGCTGTCGCAGCCCCCGCACAAGCAGGAGTGGTCCCAGGACCGCCTGGCTTCCTCCACCTTCCAGGACCTGCACCGCAGCCACAGCCAGCAGCACCAGATGCCGCCTCTGCAGCCGCACCTCAGCCACTCCAGCACGGCCAGCTCGGTGTCGCAGAGCACCGCGGCCTCGGAGCAGCGCCTGCTGAGCAGCCTGACGCCGTCGCACTCCGGGCACTCGCTGGTGCGGACGCAGCCCCGCGGCGGCGAGCTGAAGGCGGAGGAGTCCCCGCGGAAGGGCGCGGAGCAGCCCCCGGCGCACGGGCACCTGCTGCTGTGCGAGGCGTGCGGGCGCTGCCGCTGCCCGCGCTGCACGGCCGCCCGCAGCCTGCCCTCCTGCTGGCTCTGCAACCAGCGCTGCCTCTGCTCCGCCGAGAGCCTCCTCGACTACGGGACCTGCCTCTGCTGCGTCAAGGGGCTCTTCTACCACTGCTCCACCGACGACGAGGACACCTGCGCCGACGACCCCTGCTCCTGCGGGCCGGGCTCCTGCTGCGCCCGCTGGGCTGCCATGAGCGTCCTGTCCCTCCTCTTGCCCTGCCTCTGCTGCTACTTTCCCACCCTGGGGTGCCTCAAACTTTGCCAGCGGGGTTATGACGGCCTGAAACGCCCGGGCTGCCGCTGCCAGAGCCACACCAACACGGTCTGCAGAAAGATCTCCTCCGCCAGCGGCACGCCCTTCCCCAAAACGCTGGACAAGCCGGTATGACCCTCCCGAGGAGGAGAAGCGGGCTTTGCTCCTCTTTCTCCCCCTCCTCCTCCTCTCGTCTCCTCCATCCCCCTTCCTCCCTCGGCTCCCTCTGCTCTGCAGTGCCCCCCTCCCCTCCCCACCATCACCTTCCGGGATCGAGACGGGTGACCTGGAGGTCCCCCAGGCTTTGGGACACCCTGGCTGGGTGGCTGGGGGAGGTGGCACCGAGCCGAGGGGTTCCAGTGGTTTTGCACATGTGGGAGAGGGACGGGAGAGGCAGAGCGAGCTGAGGGTGCCCTCCCTGGCTGTGTCCCACAGGGAAAGGTGATCCAGAGGGTCCGTGGGGCTCTAGCCCCATGGCAAGGGTACCCGAGGCCCCTCGGGACTCTGCTCTTCGTAGTTTTAGGAGCTGCCACACAGTGTGGTCCTTATTCCATGGGGGAGGAGACAGGTCAGTGCATCCCTGTGCCAGAGCCCCTCGGGAGCCAGACCTCCTCCTCCTCCTCCCACTCTTTCTCCCTCTCCAGCACTTTCTGTGGGTGGCCCCTCTCCCTCCAGGTGGCCACAGGTCCCTTTCCCCAAGGGGCTGGGGTGCCAAGGGGTCTCACCAGTGGCAGTGGCTTCCTTCCAGGCTTGGAAGCCACTGGGAGAAGCAAGCGAGCTCCAAAATGAGGTGGCACCGTGTTTTTCTGTCTCAAAGAGGAAGAGAAGGTGTGGGAAGCTTTAGAAACCTTCTGGCAGGGGAAGGAGCTCTCGGAGGCAGCCCAGCCCACTCGCTCCTGCCCGACTGCAGCAAGGGAAAGGTCCCCTCTGGGATTTGGCTGAGAACAAGGAGCTGCTTGGAAATTGCCATTCATTTCTCCAGGCCTTGGAGGGCTGCCTGAGGTGGGAGCTGCCGCCTGGCTCCATCCCACCACCCAGCAGATGCCACAGGCACCGGCTCCGTGCTCCAACCCCAATCTGGTACCTTCCACCAGCACTGAATTCACTTTACAAAAGTGTGGCAAAGCCAACTGTGAACAGCCACCGCTCCGGGGACTCCCCAAAGGGGGCTTCTCTCACCCTGCCTGGGGCTGGAGACAGGAGAGCAGGAGGGAGTCTGGGAGCTGGGGACCCCAACCTTCCCTCCCTGCCAAGTTTCCTTTGAGCCCTCCCCTCGCCGAGGGGGTTCTGCCACCCACGGACCCCCGGGCATGGGGCTGGAGCCAGCCTGGGGCTGGGCCCTCTGCAGAGCAGCCAGGCACTGCAGTCCTGCTCAGGGCTTCCTCGCTGGGATGACAACAACCCCAAGGCAGTGGCTGGGGGACTCCTGGTGCTCCTGGGCTCAGCCCCATCTCCGTGTAGTGCCAGCTCCTGGTTGTCACCCCGCTGGTGTTGTTTGGAGCCAGGATGGTGTCCTGGAGCTCGGCTCTGTCTGCCTGTCCCCCTTCCCGGGTGTGTGAGCACACAGAGGTGTCCCTGGAGGAATTTATGCAACACCATCCCTTGGCTTCTCCAAGACCCAGCTCCCGGGGCCCGTCCGGCGCCTCCTCCCAGCCGCCTCTTCCCGTAGAGTTCTGTGGATCTATTTTTGTAGATATAAATATAATGTTAGGATGGGTAGGTCTATTACTAATAATATTCATGATACTGCTGTGAACGGTGCCAGGTACAAGGTTTGGCTTCCTGGTGCACTCGCACATGCTGGAAAAGATGATTTCCCAGTCAGTTCATTGCTAAGCCCAGAGCCTTGGTTGCCAGGCTGTCGGGAGAGGGGCAAAGGGAGGTGTAGGGATTGTCTGGGGGTCTGCCCTGCAGGGAGGGTGGGATCCAGTGCTGGCTGAGAGGTGAGGCAGAAGTGGCACCTCACTGTGGGACTGCTCTTTCCATCCTCTCGCTTTCTAAAAACCGTGGTGGATCCAGGCTCCCCCTGTTGCGGGGAAAAGTGGTTCCAGGGAGTGATTCATCCCGCTTGGAAGCATTATTCATTTAATCCTGTGCTGGCTGTGCTCGGCTCCCCTGACTCAAATGGCACCCAAACACTGAACTCCAGGTTCCATGGGGAAGGGGGGATGAATCCCATCCCTGGTGGGAGGTTTGTGCTGGAGAACGTAATGGACGTGAGTGAAATCCTCTCCCTGGTTTCACCCAGAGCCTGAGGGGGATGTGGAAAGATCTGTGGGTGTCTCAGGATGATGCTCTGGGATGCAGAGGGATCTCCTGGCATTGGGAAAGGACAGAGCCCCATCTGTGCATGGCCCATCCCTGAGGCCAGCCTGGAGTCTGGAATCATTTGGATTTTAGGCCATGACCTTCTCAGAGGATGCCCTGTAGGTGTGTGAACCCCTCTGAGATCTTCCTCTGGCAGCAAATACAAAATGCATTGCAAATACATTTATCCTTATGCCAGTAATTGCTTGGCTCCCTACTTCCAAGTGATGTGGTGGGGAGACACTTCCTCCAGGAGCCTCCTTCCTTTGGAAGGCTCAGTTCACTCTTCTGTTGGTGCTGATTAAACTCCTTCTTCATAAAAACCAGAGAGCATTTTTAGGGAGAAAAGGTCCCCTTTTCCCTGTGGGTTGGAGGAACTGTCTCCCTTGAATGAGAATGTGAAACAGTTCATTGAAACTTTCTAAAGAAAACTAATGAACAGAATTTTCCAACTTGCTCTACTTTGATTTTTTTTCTTTCCTCCTCCTTTTTAAACGGATCCCACTTGTAAATTTAGTTACCACCTCTGTATCTTTGCAATTCATTGCTTCCTCTCCTGATGGTGGAATGACTCAACATGTGAAGCTTCATCATTTTCACGGCCTCCCAAGTCATGCGAGCGTGGGGTGACCTCCCCCAGGTGCTGGAGCTGGGGGATGAGGAGAAGGCTGCCCGTGGATCAGCTCCCCAGAGCCAGCTCTGCCTGGCGGGGCAGGAGCACAGTTACCTTCCTGAACTGGGGGGAGGCCAGGACTGCCAGAAGCCTCCACCAGCTGGGTTCTTCTGGGTCAGTGCAGAAGCTTCCTTCCTGCCAGGGAATGGTGCCACAGCCTGGTGAGGGCAGGGGAGCACGGCCAGGGCTCTGGAATGCCTCCTCTCCGTGAAATGACAAATCTGGGAGATGCATTTCATGGAATACTGGACAGGTAGAAGGGGAGGGATTTGAAAGCTGGGGAGATGTGGCACCTGCAGGCATGGTTTAGTGGTGGCTAAGCGTGCTGGGTTAATGTTTGGACCCAGTGGTCTTAGGGGGCTTTTCCAGCAGGAGTGATTCCATGATTCCTGGAAGTAGAGAGGAGGAGAGCCCCAGCTGGGCAGTGAGGGCTGCTGGATCAGAGCAGGGCTTTGTTTTCACCGAGGGCAGACACCAAAGCCACGTCCAGGACCTGTGGGGGCTGGAGAAGTTCAGCCTGTTGGTCTCAGCCATGCTTGTGGGGGTAGGTGGCTTCACCTGGAATTCCTGCTCCATCTGGGGCCCTCAGCACATTTCCCCTCCTTGCTCTCAGCAGGCAGGAGAGGTTGGGAAGCACCAAAAGCTCTCCAAGGAGAAGCACCCAAAACTCCGCTTCACCCAGCTCATCTGTGGTGGGGAAGGCTGTGGGCAGCCTCAGATTCTTTCCCCGAGCTTTTCCCAGCCTCCTCCAACCAGATCCATCCTGCTCCATCCCCACCTCGGCTGCCAGGCTGTTTGGTTTGCCTGCAGAGAGGGCCCCGGTTCTGCTTGGGGTTGGGAGCCCCTTTCCTGCCCCACCCTCCGTGAGTCAGATCCCATCTGCTCGGGGTGTTTGTCTGCAGCTGCCTGTCCCAGCAGTTGGGCTTTCTCTCTGTCCTGACGTGTCTTTTTTGGTTTTCTTTTGTGAGCGTCACATGTGGAGCCCTCTGCTCTCCCACAGGGACGCATCCGCATTGTGAGGGAGCGTTCCTGGCTTGTTGTCTTCCCACTGCCAGGGAACATGCAGGGCTGGGGGCAGATTGAGGCAGGGAAAGAGATTCAGGTGCCAAAGGAACAGGAGGCAGAAGCTGCTGAGCAGGACCTGAGCTCCCCTTGCTCTGCTCCCCATCCAGAATCTCCTTTTCCCACCCAGGAGTCCAAAGCTCTGTCCATGCAAGAACCTCTGATGTTTTTTGCTTCCTCCAAGGCTTCCCTTGGTCCCACTCCCCTTTGCCCCCACTGGCAAATCAGTCCCAGCACTGGTGGGGAGGCGTTGTGGGGACCAGGCTGGAGTGTCCCTCCCATCCCACTGCTCCTGTGGAAGGGCCGAAGGGGTTGAGAAACATCAGAGCCTTGAAGAACAGGGGAAGCTCTTTGAGACTCACAGCTTCCCACAAAATCCCACTGAGTTCACCCGTGCCCATCCCCGGGGTGAACCCAAATGGGGGGAGGACAAACACCGTTGACCAAATATGCCAAAGCCTGGAATCAGAGATTAGGAATGGCTCTGCAGTGTGCTGGAGAGGGATGAGCTGGGGTGGAGGGGAGCTGCTGTGGGATTGGCACAGGAAAGGAGCCCACTGTGCTGCCCATCCCCGTTCCCAGCACCGCTGCTGTCGCTCCTTCCCAGGCTGTTCTGAGGCTGGAGAAAGCTGTAAGTGTTCAGGCTCTGGAAGGCCAAATGTTTGTGATAGGGATGTGAGAAGGGCTGACACCCACCCCGAAGCTCACTCTTGGTCTTTAACAGGATCCAGGTCAGGCTTGGCTCCTCCAAGGAGCCCGTGGAGCCCATGGGATGCTCACTGACCCAGGTGGCCCAAACCACTCTGAGCTGGGACCTCTTGGGCTCAGTTTGCTTTGGGTATTTCTCTGTGAGCACCAGGATCTCTTGCAGACCCTCCTGGAGTCACACTGGGAGTGGAGCTGGGATCTGTTCTCCTGCTTGGGGTGACGTTGCAGAAGTGTCCCCTGAGGCTGCAATCCCGGGATGCCTCGGAGGGGCACTGCAGGCACGAGGGGGGTTTTGGATGGCTGGGAAGGGGTCACAGCCCTGGGGGCAGCAGGAACGTGTGAGGGAGGCCCTGGGTCCCTCTCCTGCTGTGCCCAAAGGGCTTCATCACGAGCAGGACCAATCCCACCCCGAGAGCCTGGGAGAGGAGATCCCACACCCTCTGTGCCAAGGTCACCCCAAATCCCAAGCCTGGCCCGACCCCACCTTGTCCCTTTCCCCCTTTCCATCGGGAGGCTCTCCTGGCAGCAGCTCCATCCTTCTCCTCCCCTGGTGTCCTCAGCACAAAGCTCTCCTTGGAAGACCCCCCTGGGCTCCACAGGACAGGCCCAGGTTCCCAAGGCTCCCATCCCGAGTTTCTGGGTACAAAGCCCTTCTGTACAGCCTCTAAAGATCCCTCCCTGGCCCTCTCTGTTCCAGTTCCTTTCTATAAGGTATAATATATGTTTATAACCTGATGGCTGGTTTTTTTTGACAATACTCTTGTACCTTTTAAGGGGAAAAAATAAATTTAAAAACCAAAGTATTTATTTGAAAAGTTTATTTTAAAGATAAGGAAAAAAAAAAACAAAACCCAACCTATTTATTTTACTGCACCCTCTTCTGTTTGGTTTTCTTCTCTTGCAAAGCTGATAACTGTTACAGAACCACTGCTGAGGTGAAAGAAGTGATTCTATGGGTGGCTTCACAAGCCCACTTAGAGCAACTATTCAATAAAAATATATATTAATTTTGAACGTGGTCTCGTTCTTGTCTCCATGGTGGGCATGGCACAGGCTTTGCTGGATGGCTGGGCAGGGACTGAGAACTGGGGGGATTATCCTGGCCTCCATGAGGTCTCCCCTGGGAGTCTTCTGATGCTCAAACCTCCAAAATCTGGTATGGGCTTCCCTGCTGCAGCTGCCCCAGATCCCCGAGGAAGGGCTGGCTCAGGGGGCAAAGGGCAGGAGCAAAGAGCAGGGGACTTGGGTAAGAAATTCCTGAGAGCTTGGGAGCTTTCAGTCACCCCACAGACATTCCAACATGCTCCAAGAGCCTCTCCCACTGCCAGAGAAGAGGGGGTGATGCCACAGGGCCATGGGTGTCTTCTGCAGGAGGAGCTGCAGCTGCCACCTGGCTCCTTCCCCAGCAGCTGCTGAAGGCACCTTGGAGGTGGGTTGAGCCCAAAGCAGGAGGAATTCGGGCCACACCCCAGCCAGCTCCTGGGCCAGGCTGCTGCCTGTGCTCCCTGTGCACATCCCAGCCTGTGGACCCCAAAGCCCTGTGCACATCCCAGCCTGTGGACCCCAAAGCCCTGGGCACATCCCAGCCTGTGGACCCCAAAGCCCTGTGCACGTCCCAGCCTGGGGACCCCAAAGCCCTGGCCCTACAGAGTCCAGACATCCTCATCCTGAGGGGCTCTGCTCACCGAGGGCTTTTCTCTCTCACAGCTGGTGGAGCCTCACCCCAGCACCTCTGGAGCACAAGGTCCTTGCACACAGGTTTGGTGGCTGATCAATCCCATGGTTGGTGGCACCCCTCTTATTCCTCTTTCATTTTATCCTTCAGTGTCTCCCCCTTGGCTTGGGCTGAACCTGTTTCCTCTCTCTGCAAGAGTCCTTCCTTTCCCAGGAGGGTTTCCCCAGGCCAGACTTGTGCTGAAGAGCCTTCCCAGCCCCTGTGCTGAGTTAAACCCACGCACTCTCCACGTCTCTCACCATAAACCCTTTTCCCAGGCTGGTTCCCTGTTTTTCCCTGTCTGTGGCATTGCTGGTATCGGAGCCTGCTTTCCAAAATCGGTTCCAATGCCTCATCCCCAGCATCCAGGATCTGCCTGAGGGCTCTGGAGCACAGATGTGAGTCCAATCCCTGCTGTGACTCACTCTTCCCCTGCTTTTCAAACAAAAGATGGCTCCGGGCCACTTGTCACCCATTGGCTCCTTTCAGTGCCAAAGTCCCTCTCTTTTGGCCAGAGCCAAGCACTTTCATTCCCAGATGTGCAGCTTTCTGTTAGCTGTGTTAGAGGCCTCTTGGTGCCTGTAGTGCCACCTTCCCAAGCCTCCCCTGTCCTCATGCCACCAAATCCCCTGGCACCTCTGGGTCTCTCTCCTGTGGTCCTGTGGAGAAGGCTGAGGAGCTGAACTGCAACACAGGACAGTGACCTGCAGACCACGGTAATCTGACAAAGATGCTAATTGCTCACTTGAACATTTTCCTTCTGTGCAAAGGAAGTCACAATGGCCCCACGAATGACAAAAAACATGCAGAAAAATATTTTTTTTTTCCCCTAAGATTGGGGTGATTCTTTTGAGCTGCAGTCATTTTCTGTTTTGCATCTGTGTGAGGACAAAGGAGAGACTCCCCAGGCTCGAGCACCCCATGACACCGACCCCAGGTGAGCTGGGGCTCTGAGCCACCCAGGAGGTTTAGCCTGGAATAAAACCCCAGCTGTTCTTGGCTGACAGAGGTTGTTCAGAGCTGGACTGTCCTGTTCTGCCCTGTCCCAGGACCAGCACAGCCCCAGCGAGCTCAGCTCCATGAAACCCTCCTCAGGCACCGACAATGTTTCCCAGAAGTGCATTTCCACCTTCTTGGTGTTGAAATCTCCCCTTGCCCAGAGCAAGCGAAGTCAGGCCAAGCTCAGATCCCCCTGAGGACGCCCAGGTGTGATGCAGCCCCGTGCCTGGTGGAGCATCCCTCGCATCCCGGGGAGGTGCCTGGCGGGCTCAGGAGAGCCAGGGAAGGTGTTGGCACTCAGAGCTTGGCTGTCTAGACAGGAGAGAGAGAGAGGAGCCCTCAGAAGGAGTCATTCATCTCTTCCTAAGATGGCTAAATAGGTCAGATGACTCATGCCCTGAAAGTGCCGATTTCTCTGCGCTGACTACAAAGAGGGAAGGAGCTGCTGCCGCTTCCCCCCGCGCCGCAGACAGCGAGGGGAGCGGATCCGATCCCGGCTCCTGGATGTTCCCGGGGTCGGCAGGGAATCCAGCCTCCCCGGGGATCCTCGGCGCCTCTTCCTCGGGGACGCTGATGAGGAGATGGAGGATTAATTAAACACGGGGGGGCTGCGAGTCGTGCTGAAGGTGGTGCCTGTAGGAATCTGGGTGTGCAGAGCTGGCTGGGACAGGGGCAGAGGTCCCACCAGTCCCCTCCAGTCCAGTCCAGTTCCCTGCTGTCAGCCTCTGCTGTAGGGACCATGGGACAGGAGTTCAGGCTGGAGGGATTGGCACAATGGCTCCTCCACCATCAGAAACCCTTCCCTGCCTGGCCATGGTCCTGCTCTGGGTGGGGCTGATGGTGCCTCTGCTCTCCCACCTCTGGCCCCACAAAACCAAGGCTGCTCTGGGCAGAGACAAGAGGCTGTTCTTATGTTGCCCCACCACTGCTCAGAGCTGCTCAGTGAGGTTTAGGAATCCCTGGAGGCATCACAAGGTTGAGGGGGCAGCTCCGAGGGCAGCCAGGAGCCTTTGGAATATCCCCGAGAAGAAATGACCCCTTCAAAAGGGTGACCTGAGCTGTGATTGCAGCCCTGGGGATGTGCGGGATTGGCTCCCTGCAGGAAGGAGGCTCTCCAGGACCCCAGCCTGTACAAAAAGGACAATTTGCACCCCCCCTAAAAACCCCAAAATGCCTGCGGGGTTTCAGCATTGCCCGGGCATCACAGAGCCACATTCTGGCCCTGCAAAACATCACGAGATTGGCCGAAAAATCAAGATGCATCTCACAGCAGATTCTTGTTTTTCGCTGCTGCTTTGGGAGGCTGACTGAGTCATGCTCACCAGCCTCCTTTGCCAGACAGCAGGGCTGGCAGCCGGGCTGGGATCCTCGGGCGGGCCCCGAGCGGGGCCGGGGCCGGCCCGGGCACCCCCGGCACGCACCAGGTGTGCACGGAATGGCTCAGGATGCCAGCCTGGCTGGGGGTGCTGCCCAGCAGCCAGCAGGGATGGGGGGTCCATCTCCTGTTAGCCCGGGCACTGGCAGGCTCCTTCCTCCGGCCACCCGGCCTCGGGCTCGGCAGCTGCTGCTGCTCCCAGCCACGGGCTGAGGGTCACCCTGGGGTCCGGCCAAGCCCCAGCCCCTGGCCCAGCAGCTGCAGAACATTGCAGAGCTCTCTGCTGGTGTCTGAAGCAGGAATGTGTTCCCCTGGCTGCAGACCCCCTCACTGAGGTGTCCCCAGCCTCCTTCCTCCCCGTGTCTGGCTCCTGGGATGCTCCTGAGGCTCAGGGTGTCTCTTCAGGGTACACCCAGAACAAAACTGCTCCTGATGAGGAACTCCAGATCCTCCCAGGGAGCTTCTGAGGGATTTATTTCCTGTATCCACTTCCCCTGTGCCTCGCTGCTCTCCGTGAGGACATTTGCATGGAACAGTAGGATCTCAGTCTTTTGATGTGCAATTATCATCTGCAGAAATGACTAATCAATTAAGGACAGTCACTCCCAGGCTTTCTATTTATTTCTTTCTCATTGAAACCAGAGCAAATGTGCCCCTTTTTCACAGGGAAATGATTTTTTTTTTTCCAGACATGGCTGCTGAAAACTTCCCAGCGGATCTGAAAATGACATCATGCCCTTCTTGGTCCCCACTGTTGTCACTGTCAGCGCTGAGCTGGCCCTGCTGCTGACAGCAGGCCCCTGTCACCAGCCCTGCCAGCTCAGCGGTGCCAGCAGGAGCAGGGACATGCCAGGAGTGGCTCGGATCACACTTGGAGAGCAGCTCAGGCAGGTAAAAAGGGCCCAAAAGTGAAAGCAGGAGCGAGGACACTTCACCTTGAAGGTGGTGAACCCTGAGGGGAGTGAGGGGCTCTTTACAAGGACGTGGAACAACAGGACAAGGAGAATGTCTTTAAGCTGCCAGAGGGCAGGGATGGATGGGATATTGGGAAGGAATCCTTCCCTTTGGGGGTGGTGGGGCCCTGGCACAGGGTACCCAGAGCAGCTGTGGCTGCCCCTGCATCCCTGGGAATGTTCCAGGCTGGAGCCAATGACCAACCTGAGACAATGGAAGGTGTCCCTGGCCATGGTAGGGGTTGAATGAGATGATCTTGGAGCTCCTTTCCAACCCAGCCCATTCCATGGTTCTGTGATTGGCCCAGCCTTCAGCAGCTGAGGGGGCAAACGGATTTCAGAGCAGTGAGGTTCAGGCCACCTCGTCAGGACAAGCAGATGCACCTGGGAAGGGGCTGTGCAGGAGCCTTTTGCAGGTGAGGGGCTGGGCCCTGTCACTGTCACAGCACCCTGGGGAGCAGGAGGAACCTCCCAGCCAAACACCCCTCTGCTCTGCCTGCTCACACCACTGCTCCCAGAGCCCCTGAGTGACCCCGAGCAGGGTCACAGAGCTGGGGGTGGCCTGGAGGCTCAGCTGGAGCTGCAGGAGAAGCAGAGCTGTTTTGTAACAGCCTCCCCTGGGCACGGATCACACCACAGCGGAGAGCACCTCCGGAGAGGGGCGGCGGGCACGGAGGAGACCCAAATGAATTGACACCAGGCGATTCTCAGCGGAGCCCCAGGGACAAAGTAATTGAAAATAAATGAAGGAACATGACACCTGGCTGGCAGATCAGTTATCTATAGCGTCCCTTTCCTGAAATAACTGCCTCCCGAACGCCGCCCGCCCAGGCAGAACCAAGGAGATGCTCACGCAAAATAGGCCGTTCCAGCAGGGACCTGGAGGCCCCTTTATTTTTAATGGAGGCTGCCAGAAGGGTTAATTGGATGATGCATGGCGGTGCCCTCCATCTGGGGATTGCCTGCCCTTGCCACCGCCACCAGGAACGCTGAGGATGAGGTGCCCCACCGCTCCTGTCCTTGGGCAATGCTTGGGTCACAGACCAGAGCCAGGGGGGCTTTTCCTGGTTCTCCAGCCCCAGACACGCCAGGGTGTGCTGCTCTCACCCCACAGGTTTTGGGGCATTAGGGTTTGGGGTGAGTCATCTGCACATCCGTGCTCAAAAATGCCCCAAAATTCCTCTGAGAGGGTCCTGCAGAAGCCACGGACCCCAAACTGCGAGGGTTGTTCAAAAGTGCTTTTATTCCTGATGGGACTGAGCTCCTGCAGGGCCTGGTCTGTGGACAGGTGGAAGCAGGAGTGAGGACATTTCACCTTGAAGGTGGTGAACCCTGAGGGAAGTGAGGGGCTCTTTAAAAGGACGTGGAACAACAGGACAAGGAGAATGTCTTTAAGCTGCCAGAGGGCAGGGATGGATGGGATATTGGGAAGGAATCCTTCCCTTTGAGGGTGGTGGGGCCCTGGCACAGGGTACCCAGAGCAGCTGTGCTGCCCCTGCATCCCTGGGAATGTTCCAGGCTGGAGCAACCTGAGACAGTGGAAGGTGTCCCTGGCCATGGTAGGGGTTGAATGAGATGATCTTCAAGCTTCTTTCCAACCCAATGTGAGGAGAAAGGAGCTTGTGGAAGGACTGGTGAGCACAGCCCTGCCAGCACAAACCCATCCACAGGAGCCAAAACTGCAGCAGATCCCAGACCACCCACTGGCCTTTCCATTGCTGAGCCAGGTCACACATTCCCCCTGCAGACCTGGGCAAGGGGACATCCCGGAATCGTGAGCTGGGAGGACCCACAGGGATCCCTGATTGAACTCCTGGCCCTGCACAGACTCCAACAGTCCCACCAAGTGCTCGTGGAGCTCTGGCAGCCGTGGGGCCAGGGCCATTCCCTGAGTGGGGAGGTTGGAAAAGATTTGGCTGATGGGCTCAGAGCCCGGGGGCCCAGGCAGGCAGAGGGGTGGCTGTGGCAGTGCCACGCTCTGTCCTGCACCCTCTGGAGGGCTGGGCTTGTGCTGGGGAGGAGATTCTTCCTGGCTGTGGATACTGGCACGAGGCAAGAGCTCTGCCCACAGGAAACAAGGGAAAGGGTCTCTATCCAAGGAAAGCCTGTCCTGAGGGAAGAGGTGTCCTGGTGACTTGCAGACAGGGACATTGGCACCGTCAGCCTGGCCCTGCCATTGCCCTGCCAGGACCGTGGGGATGGGACCCAGAGCAGCAAATGGAGAAGATCCTGCAGACACCTGGTCCCTGCCCATTCCCAGGGGAAGGGTTTGCCTTGGACCTCACTGCTGGTTTTCCTCCCTGGCAGAGCAAAGCTGGGTTAAATCTCCCTTTGGGAGCAGCCCCATCAAAGCCTTTCTGTCCCAAGGAGACACCAGCTGCTTTTCCCATTTCATCTGTTCTCCTTGTTCCGAAGATGAAAGCAGCCAGGACAGGAAGCAGGTGCTGTACCTTTTGAACAGAGAAAAGGAGAAAATAAATGGCACGGGGAAGGTCTGGGCCTGAAAAAAGAGTGACCTTCAAATTGAGGGGCCTGGAGACATCCCAGCTCACACAGCCCGAGCTGAAGGATCCCCACCATCCCCTGTCACCTGGGGCAGGACAGGGCTGCACCTTACTGGGGACTCCTTCCTCGGAATAAAACTTGGCCAGGCAAGGTGTTGAGCTTTGGGGAGAGAAACCAGGTGCCCTGAGCACTCCTGCAGCTTTCCTCTGGGGTCTTTGATGGGGCCCTCCATTGCAGTGAGACTTTACAACCCCAAATACACTGTTTGAAAGGGACAGGCAGGAGCAATTCCTTTCTTACAGCAAGGTGTGCTCCTGATTTTTTTAATTTACCTCATCAGTTCTCCTGATTTTTGGGTGCTTCTGGCACTTGCTGTCATTAAATGAGGGGACAGGCAGCCAGGAGTGTCCCAGCTGGGCCACGTCTGTGAAAAGAAAGACAGAAAGAAAGCAGGAAAGAAAAGCTCTCCCTCCCCCTCCAGCAAACCCTGTAATGAAAAACATGGCCAGGGCTGGGCCATGCCCTCTGCCCTTTTTGGGGTGGGTTGCAAGGTCGCGGGGCCGTGGTCCCCCGGCATTGATCAGCACTCTTTGGAGCTGGCATGTGGCACCAGGTTTCAAAAGCCGAGCAGCTCGAGAAGAATTCAGTGGGGGCAAAGAGTGGAACGTCCCAGATTGAACTCCTGACACGCGGGGGTCAGAGAGCGCTGGGGAGAAAGTGGGGTCTGGGCAATGGCAAAAATAAACACACAGGCATTAAAAACCAACACCCCCCAAGGCTGGGGATGAAATCCCACCGGGCTCCCATACAAGAGAAGTGAGCTGGATGAGCTGGATGTGCTGGGGAATAACCAACAGGGAGAATGTCCTTGCTTGTCCCGGGGTGAGAACAGGAGAGCCTCACCTGGAGAGCGGCTCCAGCTGAAATTTTGTGGTGTTCACCTTCCTTCTGAATGTCTGTCAGCTCCTTAAGGACAGAAGGGCCACCTTTGGAAAGGGAGAGAGGTGGAAAGTGAACTTCTGGCTGTGCAGGAGCATGCCTTCTCCACTAGGAAAGTGGCTGGAATAGGAAGGAGGCAGCATCAGCAGTCCACACTCCAGAGTGGGAGGAGGTGGGAAAGGCAGAAGGGAGCAAGACAGCTGGAAATCTGAGCTTGTGTCAGAGGCCTTTTCCCTGAGCCACGGTGTCCACAGAGTCAATCCAGTGGGCTGGGCAGATCTGAGGTGCTGAGGGGAGGGAGCTACATCCTGCCCCTGCCATCAGTGGGTGCTTCCCGTGTCCAGGGGCTGCAGGTGGGAAATGTGGTACACAAGGATAAGAAAATCAACAGCTTCACCCATAAAGCTCGTGGAGTGCCATGTCTGGGTCACGCCCTGGTGAGGGCTGTGGCCTTGGTACCGCACTGAGCACCTCTCCCAAAACCAGCTGGTTTTTCCCAGCTTTTCTCCTTTTCACACCCATTGCAAACTCCTGAGCTCCGTTCCACACAGGAAACTCCAGCTCTTCCTTTGGGCACCCAAAGAGACAGACTCCTAAGGGACTGTGTGTCCCACTCCTTCTCCATCAGGGCGTTTCCTGGCTCCCATGCCCTTCCCTCTCCTGACTTTTGTGTTGTTTGTGCTGTGGGTTCTCAGCTCCAGGCCGTGCTAATGGAGCGGAATGGGAGACTGTCAGGGATGAGAGTGAAGGACAAGGGAATCTGTGGAGCTTTTCCCTGCTGGATGCAGGTGGTTTATAGCCTACATTTGTCTCCCAGAGCAGTCCCACCACAGCCTTCCCCAGAGCCCTCAGCCCCAGCCTGGGAGCTGTGGCGTGGGACGCAGAGGACATCCAGTGTACCATGGGAACTCAGCTTCCCACAGCCTGGATGGGCTGGGGAGCTTACAGACACCTCAGGAATTGTCTTCCTGAGCATGTAGATGCTTCAGGTCCAAGCCACAGGTTGATGAACTTCAGCCTGATTTTCCAGCTCCCTCATCCTCTCTGATCCCAGAGTCCTGCTGAGGGAAAAGGCGCATGGCCTGGGGGCAAAAGGCATGAAAGGGAAGAAGCTTTCAGTTCGTGGCTTTCCCGTGGTTGTTTGGGTTCTTCCCAGCACTGGGATGCTCTGTGGGAACCCACAGGCTGCATCCTCATCCCTCTGCTGTCTGGGCCATGTCACAGAGACAGGAATCCTACGGTGCCCTCTGCTCCAGCTTCACTGAATCCCCAAAATCTCTGGTATTCAGTGCTGAGAGTCTTGGAACAAATCAGGGAGATTGTTTTCCTGGCTGATTTTTGTTGTCTCCTCCTCTCTTGTTCTCCCAGAGCCTTTCATGCCCAGCCAAGGTGCTCTATCTCCCTCCCCAGTTCTGCCTGCAGGGCCTCGCTCAGCTCTCCCGTGTCTCCTGTCTGGTTCCTGATAAAACAAACTGCTCAGCGTGGTTGGATGAGCTCCCAAACATGGATCAGGCACCCAGAGCCTCGTCACCATGCCCTTCCACCAGAACACTTCCACCACAGCACCTGGCCAAGGATGTCTCCATCAGCAATTTCCCAGAATTTCCTCTCAGAGTGTTTCTAGTGTGTAAGGGAACAAGGGCCTCCCTGCTGAGCACCTTACCAAGGTTTTAATTTAAACTGATTTTTTTCTGAACTTTTTAAAGAAAATCTGGTGGGCTTGAGAGGTAGCTCAGTCGACAAAGAAAACAGCTGGATCCTTGGAGAAATGGGAATATTTCTGGCTGTGAAGGCCAGTTCCACAACCAGAAGGCTGTGCTACGTCTGCCCTCTCCTTTGACTGCTCAGGTGTGGCAGACAGGAGAGGCAGGATGGTATTTTGTGCCCTCAGATGTTTCTCCTCCATCTGTGTAGGTGGAATCCTCTGACACGTTATCCCTTCCACTCTGCACTTCCCCCTGCATTTCTCCTCCTCATGACTGCTTGAGAATGTGTTCTAGAGCTGCTGGATGATGAGCAGTCAGTGCTGGAAAACGCTGCCTGCTCTCCCCTCCCCGTTCCTCGTGGTGAATTTAGTAGCAGATGGCAGCCTCAGAGCCCTGAGAATGAAGTGCTCCAGAATTGACAGCACAACACGAAATCTTCCTCCCTCTTCCAGCGCCGCGGCTCTGATGGTGCAGAGTGAATAATTTAGCATCCATCTCTCATTCAGCAAATGCTGCCGGTGAGCTCTGCGAGGATGATTTTTATTAACTGGCCCGGCTGGATGCAATTTTCCAGCAAAGCCTGTGTGCAAACAAATTGGAGCTGAGTGCTGGGCGAGTGCCAGCGCTTCTGGCTGTCTCCTGCTCGGGGGAGATGAGATGCCCACATCCTGTTACACCATCTCCGCTGCTCCTCCACTCTTTCCCAAGCCCACGAGGAACTTTGCTGTTGGACAATTCCTGGGTTCATATCAGCCAGACTGTTTGCAGCAAGACACATGTTCGTGATGGGTTTTGTTTTGTTGTTCCCTGGGAACACTCGAGCGAAAGCTGCCTGCCCAGCCCAGCCTGGAAAAGCCATTGCGGATGTCGCTGATGGGGCTCGTGGGATCTGACCAAGAAAAACAGCTCGGAGCCCTTTTGTTCCTGCCTCCCTTTCCACCTCATTCCAACATCAGGGTGACCGTGTCAGGAGGTGAGAGTGGCATCTGGGCTCACTGGGCCCCTCTGCTGTCACTTGCCATTGGCAGGAGAGGTGGGGCCAACCTGGAGATGCAGCAGCAGCCAAAGCCTGGCAGGTGCTGGAACCCCACGATGGTTTGGGTTGGGAGGGGCGTTAAAACCCACCTGATCCTACCCCCATGGGCAGGAACACCTTCCATTGTCCCAGGCTGCTCCAAGCTCCTTCCAGCCTGGCCTGGGACACTTCCCAGTGTTGATTTGCAGGTGAATTCCTGGTTTGGTGCTGCCTCTTCCCCAGCAGTTGTTTACGACCCTCTGCAGACCCCGAGGGGTGACACAGTGGGGCTCTGGCCTGGGACACTTCCTGTCCCTGCTGCACACAGCTGTGGCCCCGACCCCCAGGGCTCCCTGAGCCTGGCAGAGTGGCAGTGGCACCTCGAGATGCCTGTAGGGGAGCGTGATGGATCCAAATCCTGCAGTGGGCAGGTAGGAGAGCTCTGTTGGACAGGTGCCTGGAACATTAGGCTATTATTGGAAGCACCAGGCTTTTATGGTAAGTAATTGTGATGTTATTGGGCGTTTTCCCTAAATAATCCACCACACTCCCATCTGCCGGCAGCTGATGCCGAAGGGAGAGGGGGTGAGTGCAAAAACCTGGGGAGGTGAAGTGGTTCTGCTGCAGTGGGGTGTGAAATGGGGCCGCCGTGGCCCTGAAGGCCCCTGTGGCTCTGCTCCTGAGCAGGGGCTGTGTCCCTCTGCCCTGGAGCCCGGCCAGCCCCGAGAGCTCTTTCCCAGCTCTCTCCAAGTTCCTGTGTTCTCCTGGTGTCCTTCTCCTCTTCCTGCCCTGGGCTGGAGCAGGGAAGCACTTGGGGAGGTGCAGGAGATGGTGGTGCCTCAGCAGTGGGGGTGTGAGGTGGGCAGGAGCTTCCAGCAGGAGTGGAAAGCTCCCGGGGCCCACTCAGGTCCAGCCGGGTCCAGGGTGGGCTGGGGCCTGTCCGTGTGTCCGGCTGCACAGCCCCACAAAGCCCCTGCTGGTGCAGATCTGGGGCTCCCCGGTGCTTGGCCATTCCTGCAGCTCTGTAAATACAGGGATTGGCTGGGATGGGAGACCCTGCTCACTGGAACTGTGGAATCCCTGCTGCTCCCTTCTCCACGCCCCCACGACGTGGGATATTCACCTTCTGCAGAGGAATACAGCACACCAGAAATGCAGCCGAGGGCCCTGGCTCCTGGAGGAGGTTCTTTTCCGTAGGAACACGGAATTGTTGAGGTTGGAAAAGCCCTCTCAGGTCATAGAGTCAAACCCTGCCCTCGGCACTGCCAAGGCCACAGCAAACCACGTCCCCAGGTGCCACATCCACACAGTTCTAAATCCCTCCAGAGATGGGGACTCCACCCCTGCCCTGGGTTGCCACTTCCATGTCAGAAGTGACTTTTTGGGTCCCTTTTTCCCAAGTCCCAGGCAGGGAAAGCCTTTTAGGAGCTCGGGGGGTGGATATGGGCATCTGAGGGGAGGGGGCACACATTGTGGAGCCATCTGGATCAGTCAGGGCTTTGAGCAGCACCGTACTGTGCCATGGTGAGGTTTGTCCTCTCCTGAGCACCCAGGGAAGGGTAAGAGCATCCCCAGAGCTGGAAGCAGCAAGGACAGCTCTGGCAAATAGGCCACCCTGGCCTGAAATAGCCCATGGGGCAGGATTAGCGTCGTTGTCCCCGAGGAGAATCCCGAAAGGTAAGAGATCTCCCTGGAAAATTCAGCTTTCTCCTTTTTTTGCTCATACTCAGCCGAAAGGAGAGTATGAGACCAGGAGTCTCACTGCTCTTCCCAGCCCCCCCGTTTCTGACTCTCTCGTGCACAAACCCTGCCACTTCACAGGATCCTGGCTGGCCCTGGAATTACTCACCAGGAATGAGCCATTTCCATGTGCACGTTGCCACCGTGCAGTGTCTGTGGGAGCTGGGCTGCCAACATCTGACAGCTATAAATAGCCCGGGGAGCAGGAGGAGGCAGGAGAACACCTCTGAACCCCCCTGCAATCTGCTGGAACTGCAGACCTGCAAAGGGACAAACCATAAGTATTGGCCTAAAATACATTTCATGGGATGGTCGAACTCTAGAA
>VWYO01001836.1:19749-69193 GCA_013400275.1 Rhadina sibilatrix | reverse complement strand
TCTTGAGCTCCTATATCGACTCTGACTTGCTTTTAGTAGACTATGTGCAATCTTTGACAGATCAAACAAACTGCAATACCTCAGGAGTACAGGAGGCTGTTTTTCTTAACTTAGGTCTATCCTCTAGGTCTGGTGACAACTTTTGAACATTCTGCTTTCTTTAAGTTTAATAGCAATATCTTTGAGGTTGGAGGAGTACCTAAAAATGCTTTTGATAAGAAGAAAGCAGAGCAGAATAGAAAAAGGAAGAGAATCTATAATGGGATTTGGTGATCTCAAAATCTACTTTCGTTTATTTCTTGGAAATTTAGAAATAAAGTTAGTGTTTTGCAAAATGCTTATGAATGCATTGTCTATCAAAACACTGAATTCTAATATCTGAAGTAATGATGGAAAGGGATATTCATTAAAAAAACAAAAATCCAAAGCATGAGCACTTCAGAAAAAGAAATTGTATATAAAACATTTTTTATCATCAGAATTTTTTTTTTCTCTTGCTTTCATTCAAAAAAATGTCAAAGTAAGTGAATACACTTCTCCTCAGCATACTTGGCAGAGGATGAGGAAGGCACCTTCATTAACATTTCCTATTTTAATTTTGGTCTACACTCAATACTACTACTACTGCTGCTGGTAGTACTGCTACTACCTCTACTGCTGCTACTACTACTACTAACTGTACATATTTTGTCTGACCTTTTCTCACATATTTAGTGAGAACTTCTACTCTGTTTAACTTCTTGAAAGTTAATATGACTTTTGCAGAATGTACTAAAAAATCTGTATTGAAAAGCAGACAAAAGTAAAAGCTTGAGACATACAGACCAGTTTACTTCAGTTTAGCCCTAGGATAAAACAAACAAAATATATAATCCAACTGTGAGTGTCTAGACAATAATAATGCAACACTGAATAATACTAAAAAAGAGATTTAAAAAATAATCATTAAGTTAAATTAACTCAATTTCCTCTTGTAACATGATAATTATCTTAGTGGGTTGCTGAAGAATAGACTGCAAAAGCTTTAACTTAGAGACACTTCTTGTATTGTATGCAATAACATTTCCATATATGGGCCAGAGAGGGTACAAATATGATAGTAATTGTACTAAACTGGTAGAACCACCTCCACAAATTTATACAATTATTTCCAGTCTTTCACTTGACAAACTGGTTTGATAAAGGAAATAAAGAGAGCCTGTCACAGGTCCAGAGGTGTTATTTAACATTTTCATTAATGATTTAAATGATAGAATAAAAAAAAAAAAAAACAGTGAGTTCATTACATTTGTACACACAGTAAAGGTGAATAAATTGTACACATATTGGAATGTGGAAGGACCTTCAGCCCAGCACACTGTTACAGAAGAAGGTGTATGGAGAAGGTAATGGAGAAAAGGTAAAGGAATAGAGAAGGTAATGGAGAGAAATATTTGCACAAGAAAGTGCACTGACTGAGTGAATGGGAAAAGGGAAGACAATTGTTTGGATCAGAATCTAAATCCCGCTGCATATTTTGTTTCCTCAAACATTTAATGAACTTTTCCAACTGTGAATTAAATCTGAAGTATTTTGAAAACTAGGTTTGAGTCTGAATTTTTCAGTTTAAGACTTTTATCTACTTTGAAGAGATGTGCTGTGATACACTGAAGTGGGACCTACCTCCTTGACATTGTGAAATGAAAAACACAAATGTTTAGAAATCAGATTTAAAACACATAATTAAAAATACACCTTTGCCACTGGAAAACTGAAGAGAGATAAAATCATGGATTATGCAGGATATTATGTTCACTTAATCACTGTAAGGCTATAGAGTTTAACATGATGATGTCTCACTGTGGGAGGAAATATTATCTCTAATATGTAGAAATTATCTGTCATTGTTGTGGATCTTCAGCACTGAAATAGTGACTATTAAGGTAAGACTGGGATTCGTTCATCCTGAAACTCTTCATTTTACAGGAAAGGAGACAGACTGGCATAGCCATGGCCCAGTGAAGATTTAATTTGCAGTGTCTGTTCTTGAAAACACCAGTAAAACAAGCTAACATTCAGGTCACCTCATGATATCTCAAAGTATGTCACAATGTCACGTGTCACACGTCTTCTAATATTGTTGCAATGCATTAATTTTTGATGATGACCTGAGTTTATGTATATCTTTATTTTTCATAAAATGCTATTGCCACATGACAGAAATCATGTATAGTTTCATGAAACTGCATGAAGCTTACAATATAGCAAAAGGCTGGAGAAATATGCTTGTATCAGTCTCCGTCATTGCAACTTTCAGACATCTTCAACATCTATCTGCAGGTTCAAAGGATTTAAAACCTCAGAGAGAAATCTGTTTTAAGTAACAGACATTTCCCTGTGTTTTTTGGTTATAATCCTTAGAAGCCAGATAATATTTCAAGCTTTCACCTAAACCCATAAAAAGGTTCATACACGAAATAGATTTCAAAGTCATCATATGGTCATGCCCCTTATGTAGTACAGCATATGCTGTTCTCTTAGAAATACAAAAAACAAACAAAAAACCTCACAACATAGAGCAAAGTTTCATATGCCTTTGTAGATAGCTCATTATTTAACTCTCCAACGAATTAATTGAAATGTAATTAAAATTTTTCAAGTTACAATAAATGTGGGTGGAGTTTTGGAATGTCCTTCATATCCTTCATATAAAATGATGCTGCGATTTGTATATAAATTTAATCTGCATTACACATTTAAGATCTTTATTTTGAACACATAAAACCCCAGCCTGAGGTAGAGGTAGGGAAAAGAATATTAGTAAACCAGATTTTCCTCTGTACCTTTAATACAAGAAAAGGGAACAGGCAATAATTTTGAAGTCTAATTCCAAAAAGGTCCCAAAGATTCCTGCTGTATAGCAAAGACTTAAGAAATTTGGTTAATGTGAGACCTGATGTTTTGAGTTTGTAGACATGAACTATCAATTCATGAAGTAAAGTCCCCAGGGTGTGATTATTCCCTTAAATGAACGTGTTGTGTTTTCTTCTTGCAGCATTTGGTGCTGATACAGAAGAGATGATCTGGCAATGTTTACTTTGAAAGACTTGTGTTACCTATGTATTTGCTTCACAAATCTTCAATCAAGGGGGTACAAACACAAGCAGCAAGGTTTATAACAGGAAAGTTTACAAGACGGGCATACATGAGTTTATATTAAAAAAAAAAAAAAGAAAAATCATGTAGGTTTTGTTAACATCTTGGTGATTTATCCTAAACTGCACTAGGAATATTGTAAAACCAGAGCGGGTTTTAAGATCTGAGTATATTTAACACTTCAAAGAGGAAATATCAAGTAGATGTGATTTTCTCACTACACCCTCTTAATTCTAGACCACTTGTATTTAAACTTCCTTGCACGTAAATCAAAGAAATCCCCAGGGGCTCCAGCTTGTAACAATCAGTCTAAGGAAAAGTCAATCATTGCAGTTCAAATCTGACAAAGTATATTGTTTTGAAATGTCTCTTGAGAGATGCAAATAAAAGATTTTGGCAGAAAATAGTGTTTGCAAAAGTGTGTGTGGTCCTCAGAGTGCAAAGTTAACAGAATTGATTATCACAGCAACAGAGTAACTCACTTTGTCTATTCACCTTCTCCCAGCTCCTAAGCATCCTTTTTAGCTGAGATGCCAAACATTACCATCCTGCAGTAGCCAAATTTTCCTCCAAGTGCATGGGGATAATTAGGTGTAAGAGAGTCCCTGCCCTAGCAAAAGTAGGCTATGTGGATGGATGTGTTGCTGTTAATTTGGGCAGCTTTAAGACAAATACAATATGTATGTCTGCACTGAAAGTGTCATACACTTCAGAACAGCATATTTCAGTGTGACATGTGCATCCAGATGTGAACAATAAAAATAGACTGAACCCTTTTTTAATTTTTTTCCTTGAAAAACTGATGTTCTGAAAGCTATGATTAAAGAAATACAGTTGTCAGAAGCAAGAAGCTCTAATAATAATAATGCCAAGGAGAAAGAGTAGTTTAGAAAATTTACCAGGAAAAGCCAGCTCTGCAAAATAGCTTTTCTGTGTGTAGCAAAATGGAGTGTGATGTACAAATTTTGAACCAGTAAAGTTTTATTTGCACTGTAATTACAACAGAAAGAGTACTAAAATGCTGGGCACCCCAGCATTTTAGACTGATGCACATAAACCTGTTACTCCATCATCATTTTTGTACTACTTTGCTGTTTTAAGATTCTGTTTTGTTTATTCTTATCATAGAGGCTGGGCTGTACTTATATAACTTTTACCATCACTGGTTAGTCACCTTTATTCGTCAGATGTGCTGACTGGAAGGTATCTCGCCAAGAAATAGGTCTGGAAAACTGAACTTTAATGAGATTATCTGGGGTGGCTATTTTCAACTGGCCAAGTGCCACTTAGATTGCACGAGTTTTATCCAGAGTAGCTGACCAGGCTGGGATGGGAGTGGTGCAGAGGCACAGGGGAGGTGTGTGCATGGGAGCACGTGCAGGAACACCCAGAATTGTCTTGGCAGCCCTGAACATCTGTCTCTCTTTATCAACCATCCAATTCCTTCCATTAGATGCATTAATGAATCCTTATTCTTTGTCTGGTCTCTATTTCTACTTCTCATAACGAGATTTTTAATTTTAATAGTGACTTATGAATCATGACTGTAACACTGAGTGAATGCAAAACATTTCTCTCAGTCAGGCTTGGCAAAAAAACCTCAACAAGATTTTTAGACTGTAACAAACTCAGAATATAAGTGGTAAAATAAGAGCTCATTTGCATGGTGGCATTTTCTTCCCAATAAGCATTGATGTCAAGGGAGTCTGATTCTATTCTGAGCCTTCAGGGTAGAGCACAAGCAGGGCTAACAATACCTTCAGTTTTAGTCCTTTAGGCTGGAGTATATTGGAAGTGATGCTGCATTATGAATGTTAATGAAAAATTAGATTTCCTTGAGCTCCTTGCTATGTTCATCAATTTTTCACCTTAGAGTTATGCCACCCGTGGTCTGGCTTGGGGTTTCATTTCACTAAAAAGTTTACTAAGTTATGGAAACAAATTGATACACTCTGATCTATCTATGATAAAAATATTATTACATTTGGAAAATAATTTAAATATTATGTGTATATGTAGGAACTGAGAACTATTGGCAGATAAGAAGATGATTTACTTGGTGCTGCTTGGAATATGTTCCAGCTAAGGTGATGTAGAGCTGAAACCTTTGTTGATACTTGAGGTGAATAGAGAGACTATCTCAGAGAATTTACAAAAATCTAAATTGAGACTATCACATTCTGGAAAGCTTGAAAATATTACTTTTTGCATGCAATAAAATGTCAATATTTTCTTACAGTGAAGAAAAGATTTCTTTGTGGTTGTTTCACTAGATAAACCACAAAAGTGCACAAGTGTAAAATAATATTTCATTTTATTTGGTAATGTTCTAAAGTTAGATGCTTAATATTATAAATACAATGTGAATGCTGACTATTTCTGATTAATTTTGTATTCTCTCTGAAACTACTGAATTAGAGTTAATATAAATTGCACCACAAATGTAGGTGTCCTGACAGACCTACAAAAACTCTGCTGGAGTTAGTCTAAGGCCACTTTGGGTATCAGCAGGGACTGTTTATGTTTGGACATTTGTAGGCTCACATGTATGACTTTCTCCAATTTTCAAGAACTAACAGTCTAAATGATTTTTTGTCATTTGGATCACAAAGGATATAGACAGATCTGTTAGCACTCTGAGATGTGGGGATGGTTGACTTCTTCAGTTAAGTTTAATAATTAGGTTTTTTTGAAGTAGCAATTAGAATTTCGTCTTATTGAAGCCTATACACCTGGAATAGAGTTCAAAGGATTTCTCAGCAGCATTCTTTCTTAAACAGTAGTTAAAATGGGCAGGTGAAGGTCTTCAGCCTGAAAAATCCAGAAGCTCAGAAAAACTCTCCTAAATGTTACCTTCCTACTGAGAAATCTACGGACTAATAATGGGATTGAAAGTATATTAAATTCTGTAAATAGATCTGGGCTCTTCATAGGTAGTGGAAATCTTTCACAGCTTCCACAGACACCAAATGTAGCTCGCTTGAATATGGTTACATGTGAATATGTTACAATATTCATATTTGGAATTTCTTCCATCCAAAGCTCTAAAGGAATTTCATAAATATACAACATTGTGAGAAAAATGTAAATAACTAGTATTAATATCCTTATATAGATCAACTTTGTGTGGGTTTCTTTTCAAGGTTTCTCTTGAGATCCTTCTGAAATTTGGTAAATAGAACTCCATCTTTATCCTTCTTATTAACTGTGTACCATAATATCCATCATGTTACAGTTAAAGCCCTCTGAGCTGGAAATTTCAAGAATTAATTTTAAAATAAAATACTTTGCAACAGCAAAATAGAATTTACTCTCCTTAGAAAAAAATAATTGCAGCTAGAAGATAGCAATGTCATGTCTTCAAGGAAGACAAGCCAAAATTTAGAACATGACCTAATTTTAAATGTAGAAAATGGCTTGTTGCGTTCATCCCACAGAGAATACCAGCTGAAGTCAATTTCACATGAGACAGATAAGATGGCCTAACTAAACCTTTTCTACTGATTTCCATATAATTCTAAGCCAACCCACATTATTAACCTTTCATTGATAAAGGAAACTGGTTTTAAGCTGATAACATCTAATGATGAGCCTAAAAGCTGAAATTTAACACAAGTAAAGACATTTTATTGTATCCTGTAAAGCATCCAGTTCAGCTAAAGTTGAGGAGCTATTAAAAATATTAATAAACACATCTTCATTTAAAAGATCATAAAACTAAAGACATCTGCCAAGACTGTGCACATATACATAAAGAAACCCAAACAAATAAATAAAAAAAAAAAAATAGAAAAGAACCCCAAACTGGTATCTTCCATAAACATGGAGTCATAGTATTGTTGGACAAGGTCACCATATTTGTCAACTTTGATTTTCCCTTCATGCACCCAGGTTGGATGTCACCAATCCACCTCATTTTCCATGTGCTTTAGCATAGTTTACAACAGGATTGAGGTTAATTGCCATATCATTAAGTGAATTGTTGATGTCAACTTATCTTTTACTCATGAATTTTCTAGGAGAGGAACAAGGCATTGTCATGCTTTTAGCATTAACTATATAAACATGGAAGTCAAATGTGATCTCTATGATACCAGAGTTCTCTGGTAATCCCAAGGGATCATAACGTGAGGCTTCCAAGTGTACTTAAGATTCAGCCTAAGAGCACTTTCATTAAGTAGGCCTACTTGGGTAACTAAGCAAAAACTTATTCTTTCCTACTTCAGGAGCTAAGGCAGTGCTCAATATTCATAAAGCTGACACAACCTGGCTTAGTGACAAGCATTTACTTCTAGCTAAGTCTTTTGGGAATTAACTATATTAAAATAATTTTTTTCAGACATCACTTATACCCTATTGATTTGTAATGAAATGTCCATCTGTTTTCATAAACAGAACATGATCCATACCCCATGCACCTTTCTTCTGGAATCTCCAATATCTCCTATGTATAGGTATTTCAGTGAGAGTTAAGTCTAATTGAATGATAATTTGCCATAGCATTACAAATTGTGGTTTAACTAGAATTACCTGGAACTTTATATAAAACCCAATCAGACAGTAAAACAGATTTTTAGCCTTAAACCAGAGGTCATCCTTCCACTGAATTTTAATGAGATATTCTGAATTCCTCAGAGGATAGAAATGTCTTTAACTCTTGCATTGCAAATGGGGACTTGCAAGTGGTAGTGCTTCAAAATTCCCTAATAAAATGATACCATGGTGACATCACAAATCAATGTGATCTGATGCCAATTAACCCAATTTATCATAATGAATAAGAGAACAACAACTTTCCAATGACCTTTCATACAAAGAAAATAAGAGGCTCTTTCCATATGGTATCACCAGAGCAGGAAAACATGCAATATAGATTAAGAAAAGCCCAAATCTGGGTGTCACTGCTGGGTTTTGGCAGGGAAATTGTATGAAGAACACACAGCTGTGGCACTGAACAGCAACCCTGGAGTTAAGGCTTAATTCTTGAGGTTTTATTTTTCCTGTAGAACTGATGAAAGGGTGAAATATACTGTGCATCTGAGTTAACAATTGTGGAATTCATCTGAGATGAAACTAAATCAACTTTCATGTAGATTATGTTTATTTACAAGGATAAGCTTATATGTGGATTTTTAGTGAGTTCTATAAGACTTTTGAAGTGAAAATTTCTGTATGAGTACCAATTTACCCTGCAGGTCAGAGGAGACCTCCTGTGTTCCAGTTTGAGTCCATTGCACTTGGTCTTGTCACGAGCACAAAAGAGAGCCTGCATGTATGTCTGCCCCCTCCCTTCATGTGTTTATATAATTGAGGAGACTCCCTNAAAAAAATAGAAAAGAACCCCAAACTGGTATCTTCCATAAACATGGAGTCATAGTATTGTTGGACAAGGTCACCATATTTGTCAACTTTGATTTTCCCTTCATGCACCCAGGTTGGATGTCACCAATCCACCTCATTTTCCATGTGCTTTAGCATAGTTTACAACAGGATTGAGGTTAATTGCCATATCATTAAGTGAATTGTTGATGTCAACTTATCTTTTACTCATGAATTTTCTAGGAGAGGAACAAGGCATTGTCATGCTTTTAGCATTAACTATATAAACATGGAAGTCAAATGTGATCTCTATGATACCAGAGTTCTCTGGTAATCCCAAGAGATCATAACGTGAGGCCTCCAAGTGTACTTAAGATTCAGCCTAAGAGCACTTTCATTAAGTAGGCCTACTTGGGTAACTAAGCAAAAACTTATTCTTTCCTACTTCAGGAGCTAAGGCAGTGCTCAATATTCATAAAGCTGACAAAACCTGGCTTAGTGACAAGCATTTACTTCTAGCTAAGTCTTTTGGGAATTAACTATATTAAAATAATTTTTTTCAGACATCACTTATACCCTATTGATTTGTAATGAAATGTCCATCTGTTTTCATAAACAGAACATGATCCATACCCCATGCACCTTTCTTCTGGAATCTCCAATATCTCCTATGTATAGGTATTTCAGTGAGAGTTAAGTCTAATTGAATGATAATTTGCCATAGCATTACAAATTGTGGTTTAACTAGAATTACCTGGAACTTTATATAAAACCCAATCAGACAGTAAAACAGAATTTTAGCCTTAAACCAGAGGTCATCCTTCCACTGAATTTTAATGAGATATTCTGAATTCCTCAGAGGATAGAAATGTCTTTAACTCTTGCATTGCAAATGGGGACTTGCAAGTGGTAGTGCTTCAAAATTCCCTAATAAAATGATACCATGGTGACATCACAAATCAATGTGATCTGATGCCAATTAACCCAATTTATCATAATGAATAAGAGAACAACAACTTTCCAATGACCTTTCATACAAAGAAAATAAGAGGCTCTTTCCATATGGTATCACCAGAGCAGGAAAACATGCAATATAGATTAAGAAAAGCCCAAATCTGGGTGTCACTGCTGGGTTTTGGCAGGGAAATTGTATGAAGAACACACAGCTGTGGCACTGAACAGCAACCCTGGAGTTAAGGCTTAATTCTTGAGGTTTTATTTTTCCTGTAGAACTGATGAAAGGGTGAAATATACTGTGCATCTGAGTTAACAATTGTGGAATTCATCTGAGATGAAACTAAATCAACTTTCATGTAGATTATGTTTATTTACAAGGATAAGCTTATATGTGGATTTTTAGTGAGTTCTATAAGACTTTTGAAGTGAAAATTTCTGTATGAGTACCAATTTACCCTGCAGGTCAGAGGAGACCTCCTGTGTTCCAGTTTGAGTCCATTGCACTTGGTCTTGTCACGAGCACAAAAGAGAGCCTGCATGTATGTCTGCCCCCTCCCTTCATGTGTTTATATAATTGAGGAGACTCCCTCAAGCCTTCTCTTCTCCAGGCTGACAAGTCCCAGCCCTCTCAGCCTTTCCTCACACGGAAGATGTTTCAGTTCCTTTATCATCTCAGTGGTCCCTTGTTGGATTCTCTCCAGCATGTCCGTGTTTCTCTTGTACTGAGGAGCCCAGAACTGGACAGAGATCTCCAGGTGTGGCCTCATCAGTGCTGAGTTCAGAGGAAGGATCACCTCCCTCCACCTGCTGGCAACAGCTCCAATGCAACACATGATGCCATCAGCCCCCTCTGCCACAAGGGCACACCTAAGGCTGTGTGGCATGAGGCATCGGGGTGGGGCGGGGGGTTGTTGCAATACTCAAGACAGTTGCTCTGGTTAGCATAAATAACCTCCTCAAATGCTAAAAACTCATGGCAAAAATGTATAGTTTGAATCTTAGGTCTTCTGAAAATGGAGCATAGAGAGGCAAAGCAATGTCTAGTGGAGCTATGAATAACAAGCATCTCTACCATGCCTGCTTTAAATTTATTCAAATCAGATTTTAAGGTCCTGGGCTGGGTTATATTTGGTTTTGTCAGAATCATTAGTAGACAAATGCAGACCATTACAGGAAAAGGACTCTATTCTGTCTGTGTGCTCTGCATGTCAGAGCCGTGGAATGCTTTTCTCTTTTTTAGCCTGCAGACCTTTCTTGTGTTTGAGTAGATAAATGTAAATTGGAGATTGAGCAAATAGTGTTAGATATTTTAATGCAGGCAGATATGGTTGCTGCTGGATAAGAGCTTATGCTTCTATTATGTTCTAAATTTGAATAACTTAGTACAGCAAAATTCCTTTAGAGTTCTTAGCAAAAAATAAAATCAGGAGAAAGTTTGAGCAGCTCTGAGCTTATGACCAACAATTTATTGTGAAACTCAGATTAAGCCCAAAGAGAATTCCTTTTATTTTAAAATATCTTTTGAAACATGCAAATTTATTAAATTGCCCTTTTGGTGTCCTGAGTACTGGAAGAAAGACCCGCCCAGTGGCAGTCCACACTCTGTGAAGATTTATGTACCTTTTGAACTTTAAGTGTACAAAAACACACTCCTACATGCTTGAAGATAAACAAACAATGATATATCATGCTCAGGTAGGTGAGCTAGGCCTGTGCAATGCATCTCAGGTGCATACAGTGGTGCCAGGCACACTGGGAAGCTCATAATGAGCTAATTTATCTGTTTTCTTATCACAGCTAAGCTCAGCACTCCCTAGACTAGATTACTTTTTTTCCTTATAGCCAGCTCAAGTATGGTTGGCTCAGGCATCTTTTTGACAGACCAATATATGGTATAGACATGGTATTTTAGTAGCTTTTTGAGCTGTTTCCTTGAAAATTCATCCTTAGATGAGGTTTTGATTAGGCAGCTGTTTCATGGATCCTCCTCTAAGGTGTTTGCAGGGGCAGCACTGCTTCCCAGTGGTTACTAGCTGGCAATGAGATACTGCACAGAACAATATCATACTGACTCCCTGATCCCAGGAGGTGTCTGATTCTTGGGGCTGAGATGTTCCTGCTCCATATCTTCTCCAACCCCTGCCCCTCACTGGGATGCTGGCACCAGCACTGGCCATGGGGTCCAGCTCTGCCCTCCCAGTGGGGAGCCCCACTGTCCCCAGCTTCTGCTCCACAGGGATGTCACTGTGCCATGGCAGTTTTAAAAACTGTGACTTTAAATTACACTTTGCAAGTTTCGCAGAATCAGTAGGTTTAGCAAAAACCCCCAGCTTTTCAAGTTTCAAGGTTTCAAAATGGTTCTCACAAGTGAATAAATATTGTCTATACATAACACTGCTTTTTGGCATATAAATTTAATGTCCTTTATGCATTTTTTCAAGGACTTTTAGCCCTCTGTATTTGTATTTGTTATTTAAGTATTCATTTTATCTGTGCTGCCCAGAGAAAATCTGAAATATAATAAACTGACTGACAAAATGAATTGAAGATTCTATATATGTTCCCTTGAGCAAAAAATTTACTTTTTAGAGCACAGAGTCAAAATATATTTTGAAGATTCAAAGAAATGTTCTGGAAAAGTTCAAGAGTAGCAGAATAATTTATACAATGTAAGAAACTCTGGACATGCCCTAAAAATAAGAGAAAAAGAACTATAGATACCTTGCTCTTAATCACTGACTGCTCAAAATAAAATATCTAAAAATCACTCTGTTAACAGTATGTATAAATATATTTTAATGAGGTAAGTAAAAAAAAAAAATCTCAGGTTATGTTTCTTTGTTGATAAGAACAAAAGCCAGATTGCCATTTTACACAGGCTTTTTAGGGTTTTTGGTTATCAATTCTGGCCTAAATAATTTTTTTATTCAATACCTATATGACTTTAATTGTAGAGACACTGATTCTATATATAGAGATTTCTATTACTTTTGCTCTTTTAAAATTTACTTTTGTTCTTCTACTTGCAGAAAATACATGTATATACTGAGAAAAGTATTCTTTTCACAGGCAGGGGTTCAAAAGTATGTAAATCCCTCAACCTGCACTTACTTAAGTAAATACTTGGTTTACTGTAGTGAAAATAAGAGGGGAATCAACTCCATTTATCCAATGAATTACAGTACTATAATAACATAATGCTACTTAGTGTATGTGCTGAAGAACACCATTTATTTACAACCTGCTATCAGAAGGTTTTTTGTTTCCCTTTACTGTACATATGAGAGACAGTCCATAGACTCTTGCTTTGTATTTACTGTAATGCATATAAAACTTTACTAAATTTTTATGAGTACACTTTACAAAGTTTTTTGTGGGTATTGTAATGAATACCAAACAGAAAGAAACAAGCCGGAATTACAGACTTTGTGGGAATTAAGACACTAAACCTACCTTTCACAAATATCCCGTGGGTAGAATTTCTAAAAGCAGTTCTTGGAATAAGGTACCCAGCTGCTATTGATTTTTCATTAGACACGTAATGGATGTAGTGCTATAGAATGTTGTTTCTGTCTTTTATTAAAAATAAATCTGAGTACAGTACAACGCAGTGACTTTCCCAAGCTGGGTCCATGCAAAAATATTGTTAGAAAAGAAATCATAGCAAATGTTCTTCAAAAAAAAAAGCACACCATTTGCATCCCTACCTTTCACATAGTGTTTTTAGTTAATGGTTGAAATACACATTATGTTCTTCAGTGGTCACAAACTAAGAAATATTTAGGAACTATTGGCATAGTGACAAATATATTTAGGAACCATTGGCATGGTGACAAGTGCATGAAGAATTTACAACTTTCCAGCCTGATTTCTGATTTTCAAGAGAAAATACTGTCATAGAGTTAGGCTTGTTCTTAGTGTCACTTTTCAACTTCCACATTTCACAAGATTTTGTAATTTAAGCAACACATATATATGTGCTCAGGAAAAAACCCAACCAACCAACCAAAAAACCCCAAAAAAAACACTTGCAAAAGAACACTCAAAACAAAGAAAAAGCCTCTAACAGTGCATCATGGACCTAATCTAAAATATAGCATCTTGCAAACTCTCCAGGACTGTGGCTAAGACAGGAAATCACTTGCACAGATGTATTTGAACCAGTTTGCAATTTTGAGTGTAACTTCTATAACACAGATATTCAACTTGATGCAGAAAATCAGTACAAGTGCATTGGAAGCTTTCTGTGTACTCTCTGGTGACAGGTGTCCTTCCAGCACCTCTCAAGAAACATGACTGAAAACTAGCTCAGGTAGATTCTGCATCCAGGAGCAATGCCAGCCCCTCTAATGTACTCTCCCTGGATTTTCTTACCCACAGACTCAGTGACCTATGAGCCCAAGATTTCATGTAGACCCAAATCATTAACTATCCTATTGTGTAGCTGTTTTGCACTACAGAAAGATCGAAAGGCTCAGACAAAGAAGAGGCATTTAATCCACATAATAACCTTTGTAATTCTCCCAGTGTGGTTTCTGCATGGCATTATTAATTATTTCTGAGGACAGATTTGCCCTGGATGTTTATATAAGGATAAACTTTATGTGTTTGTCATTTCCATGTCTCCTAATTCCTAAAACAGTTTTTAATTTAAACCACAGAAGAAGAAATTGCATATCACGTTATGATCAGGCTTACCTATAACAGCCACTTGTGTCCAAACAAGTCAGAAGCTATCACAGGCAAAGGCATGATAAGGGTTAGAATCAATAATCAACCAAATAGGAGGTCCTCTGCTTAGCTGGAGTTCCTGTCTTGATCATGGCAACACAGGGAGCATGGCAGAATTAATTACTGCCCTTTAAATTTTCACTTTAGCATGCTGTGCACAAATAAACATATCAAGGTTCCTGAGGCTGTGATGTTTTCTATGTAGAAACAAGGAGATGGAGAAGTGCTCTGTGCTGCTTCTGCCAGGAAGAGGATCCCCTCCTCCCAGTGGCTCAGCTCCTCAGATGGAACTTGAACAGTGGTTCCTCCCATCTCACATCACCCACTGTGCCCTTGTGTTAGAGTGCTCTCTCACTGAGACAAATATATATATATATATATATATTTGAGTGATTTGCCCAATTTCTGAAGTTACATAAGCCATAAATTTCATATAAACCTAGGAGCCTGGTGGCATGCATTTGGAGAAAGATTTCCACACTCAGGCCAAGGGTGAATCCCTGTTCTGCTTGTCTTTTCAGACTGGAAGCAAAGAACATTGCTGCCTTTCTGCAGATTTAAAGTCAATTTGTCAGTTCTCATTGCTGTTTTCCAGCTCCACATGAGGAATGGAGAGACTGAGAGAAATCAAGCCAGATTTATGACTAAAACTCACAGATATCATTTAGGGGTGAAATTTTGAATAACATCTCTATGCTAGCAAAAAGCCTTCCCAAGAAAAAAAGAAAACTGGATGAAAACCTTTTACTTCTCTCCTCCACAACAGAACTGCATCCATAATAGAGTGCTTGCCAGTATTAGCTGTACTGAGAGATATATCTATTCCAGTAAATCTTTTACTAGTGTAGGCTAGACATCAATTTCACTCTACTGAAGCTCAGGAAATCAATGACCACCTGCAAAGACAGGCACTGGAAATAATCACTGAGAATTATGTTAAATCCTGCTGGAGTTATGAGATTATGGAAGAAGCTCAGTGTACATTAAAATATGCATATACTCCAGCTCTTGTGGTCGCAGAAAGATGGCAAAAAGTACGTGGCTAGCAAAAGGAAAAGGGTAGACCTTAAAATGTTATGAAAAAGCAAGATTGAAGGTTGATTCTGTGTTCAACTACCTTAGTGAGAGACTGACATAGTGTTTCAAACAAGAGGTTATGAGTCTGGGATATAACCATGACCCTGACTCTTAGTTCCTAAACCTCATCTGGCTTGCAGATATCACTGAACTCAACCATTTCCAGTTCTTTCTTCTGCCTCTACAAAACTGACATTCTTGCAGAAAGGAAATTTATCATTATATACAAATGATGCATATATGTCTGCATAAGTCTGTCTGTCTGTCTGCCTGCCTGCCTGCCTGCCTGTCTGTCTGAGACAGGCGAGAGTGCTGCTGCTCCATGTACCCAGATGCAACTTGCAAATGAGAATGAAGATCTATCCCCAGCACATACAGGCACACAAAGCAAGCATGTACACTCTATACATGCATGTACACAAATGTCTTCATGCACATAAAGATAGATAGATTAATAGATAGATAGATAGATAGATAGATAGATAGATAGAGATAGATAGATAGATAGATAGATAGATAGATAGATAGATAGATGTAATCATAAAATCATAGAACTGTTTAGACGGGAAAAGACCTTCAAGATCATTGAGTCCAAATGTTAATCCATCACTGCCAAGTCCACAACTAAACTGTGTCCTGAAATATCTTTTAAAACTCCCCAGAGATGGAAACTTCTCCAATGCCCTGTGTAGTCTGTTCCAATATTTGACAAACATTATGGGAAAAAAAAAAAAAATCCCTATATCCAATGAAACTCTCTCCTGGTGCAATTTGAGACTGTTTCCTATAGGCACATGTGGACATCATATACACATATAAACATAAGCACAAAAGTAGCCAGGCTCAGACTCAGGCTCCCAGCACCCAGGCAAACCAAAATGATACCAACAGCCTCATCCTGCTTCCTTCTCTGGCTGGGCAGAATGGAAATCCACTACTAAAAACATACACATACACATATGTACCATAGGTAAGCAGAATCCTTTAAGCTGCAGGACTCAGACACTGCCCAGTCTCCACAGCTGCTGGCATAGAAGGCCTCAAGGCTGTACCCCTTCTCCAGCTGCTGACAGAACCAGACATAACCACCCATGGTGACCTGTGTGCTGTCACCCCTGGAGATACACATGCGTTGTCACATCCTACACAGTCCCCTACAGGCTCACTCAAGCTCCCAGACTACTCAGGGGCTGGTCAACCTTGATCTTCAACAGATTCTTCCATTTCCTGGCACCATAGACACACAGAATGTCCATCCTGTGGCCTGGCTCTAGCAGCTGCAGTGCCTGCCTCATGCACACAGGTGCACACAGAGCAGGGAGTCATTGCTTGGGGAGGAGGCTGAAGGGAATGCAACAAGACTGCTCCCTTCCCTGACAGAGCATGGCCAGACAAGCACACTGACCAGGAAACTATTTACATGTGCCTGATCTTTTTCATCCCCTTCCTCCTCTTTTCCAACTTTCATTCCTCCCAAAATCCCCTAAATCCCTTTCTTGCTCTGCCTTTGGTTTCTCCCCTAAATCTTGCATAATAGGAATGACCCAGAACTGCTTTTTTTCTGCATCCTATAAAAGATCCCACCCCTAGGCAGCAATTCCCATAATCCAAAAGTGACCTGTGGTGATGCTTTTTGTATTTTGGCACTGGGGTGGATAGCTCTGCTGGGACAACCCTGGGTGGAGTCCAGAGAGGGTGGCTGTTCCTCGAGAGTCTCTAATTTGGGTTCCTAACTGCCATTGTGCCTTTTGTGCTCCTCTGGGCTTATGCAGATGGGTATTTGAAGGGCTAATGGCCACTGTGATGGGTCTGGAAGTAGCTTGGCAGAGCAGTATTAGGGTCCCCCTCCTGCCATTGCCTCTCTGAAGTCATCTGTGGGTGTGTATGGGCTTTATCACATAACTTAGCAAGATGTATAAGCACATTAGAACACACAGTATTTAGATTGGAAGAGCAATGATCAAAACAGACTTTGATTGCAATTGTACTATCTCTTGTCACACATGGCCTCCTATGCTTTTAGTCAAAACCCTATGATTTTAATTCACTGCGATACTTTTATGCACTTGGATTTGGCGTATTTTGAAAGAAAGATTATTTAGAGATAATTTTAAGTATCTAGAGAGTGAAAAAATAGCCAGTAATGACAGTAATGAGTATAACAGAAAGTAATGAGGAGTTCTGATAGAATAGTGTAGGGCACAGGGCCTGATCTTTGCCCTTCTCATAAGTGTGAGAGAGGGTTGGGGTACCTGAGCCTCAGAGACAGCTTCAATACTGAACCAGTTTGGAGGATTTTAGGATGAATTTCATTACAAGCTTGCAATACTAATGAATTACCAAAATAGTAGCATCACCCTCTGCCCAGTGAATATATAAGAAATTTTCTGACAAATTACAGATTCTAGTCATGGTAAGAACAAACGAAATGGTGACATTTTTGAAGCTTCTTCCAGACTGTGCACACAGTCTGTTTACAGCATCTTATCTTTTTCTCATGAACTTGATACAATGGCAAAGATTGAGCTTAGTGACATGCTAAATTACACTTACTGGACAATAATTACTGAGAAATACTGAGATTTTCAAAGGAAAAGGGAACCAATTCTCTTTTAACTTTATGTAGGTGACTAGTATTGGTAGAATGGAAAATTAACAGGCACAAAAAAAAGGCTGGTAAGAGTTTGGAGATGGGGAGGGGGTATAAACTAGGGAAACTTCACAAAGACAAACAAGTGTTGTGTAGGAGTGAGAAATAATTATGAACAGACTTTAAAAGCAAGAAGACATCCACAGAAGTTTTGATTCCTGCCCAACTAGGTGGATGAAACTTTAGAAGGAAATTATATACAGGGTTTATTATTATTTGTGTTTATATGCTTCTTGAAATAACGGCAGTAATTTCAAAATCTGGGGAGAATTGCTGGTAAAGAAAGGGTAATTTTTGTTATCACAACCTGAATATGCTGTGTTGTTTTTTTTTTCATGGTAAGGTGAATAATCACCCCCTAAAGGAATTGACTCATCCTAGCTTTCAGTGCTAATAAAGCATGTGTGCTTTGGCAATAATAGGTAATTTAAAGCACACCAAATCTGGCTGGTCAGGATGTAGGCCAAATACAGCAAATAAATATGTGCACAAGAATCAGTACAATAGCATCCCCCACTTTGTGGTTTTTATGTTTCTATTGCTTTCCTTTTCTGGGCAAGAGGTAAATTTCCACAAGAATCCTTACCTTTCTGATGAGGAAACTCAGAGGTGGCCATACCTGCAAATCTCCTATGTCCCTGCTCCCCTGATCTAGCATGGACCCTGGTCATGTCACTGACACCAACCCAGCCCTGCTCAGGACTGGGCAGTGATGATGCTGCCTCTGATCCCAGCTCTGACTCCTTCCTGAGACGGACCTGCTTTTCTGCCTCCCAAGAACTAAATAGGACCAGGGCACAAAATGAACACTGGCACTGAGCTGTCCAGAGGGTTCAGTTCTTAGCCTGGTGCACCACACAGTTTCACTGACTCAAGCTGCTGTGTCATTGCAGACACCATTTGGTCGTGTGCCTGAACCATGGATTGTTTCCATCAGCCTGTTTGTAGGGGTTCATTTTAGGAAGTAAGAGGATGCTGGCTGTGCATGTGTAATCCATGCAGCACCCATTGACCTTGAGGACAGAGAGATGTTCCTAGCTTGTTTTTTTGTTTTGTTTTGTTTTGTTTTGTTTTTGTTTGTGGGATTATTTTGGTTTTGTTTGTTTGTTTTTTTCCAAATATATTTACCTAGTTTCTATTGCCCACTGAGATATTAGGAAGAGATGGATTTCAGTGGCAATGATGAGATGCTTAAAGGGACACTTACATATGACATTAAGAAAATTTGTTTTAGGGTAATTGGGTGACCCAAGAGGTTTGTGGAAGCTGTATAAGTGGTGGTTTTAGGAAGCAAGTTTGTGAGAAGATGTTGTGGTTTGACACTGGATCAACACCAGGATCCCACAAGAGTTGCTCACTCACCCTCCCCTGCCACAGCTGGGTAGAGAGAAAACCAACCAACCAACCAACCAAACAATGAAAGCTTCATGAGTGAGATAAGGACTGGGAGTAAACACTTAAGAGCAGAACAGGTTCAATTTAAGATTGCAAAATGAATTTATTACTAACAAAGTCAGAGGAGGATAATGAGAAGTAAAATAAGCCCCTTAAACCACCTTTTTCCCCCCAGCCGCTCCCTCCTTCCCATGGACAGTGCAGGGAGACAGGGCATGGGGGTTTTGGTCAGTTCATCACCGAGATTTTCTTCCACTTCTCTGTGACAGGAGCCCTTCTCCTCTGAGGCTGTGGGCGGATTCCTGCATCCCCCATGGATCCCCAAGGGCCACAGGGGCACAGCTGCCTCACCATGGTCTCACCACAGCCTGCAGAGGAATCTCGGCTGCAGCACCTGGAGCATCTCCTGTCCCTCCTTCTGCACTGACCTTGGTGTCTCCTTGTTCTTTCCCTCACATGTTCTCACCTCCTCCTCTTCTCTGGCTAGAAGCAAAACCCAAGACTTTGTTTTGATTTTCTTCTTAAATATGTCAGCACAGAGGTGCTAGCAACCTCTCTAATAGGCCCAGCCTGGGCCAGCAGCATGTCCATCCTCAGAGCCATCAGGGAAGGGATTGGCTCTGCTGGACATGGTGGGATCTTACAGCAGCTTCTCACAGAAATCACCTCTGTGCCCCTCCTGCTACAAAAAACCAGGCTGGGCCAAACCAATACAGAAGTACTGGAGTATGTGTCCTACCTCAACAAGATACAGTACACTGGTACAGGCTGTCCAGAGACCTTGTGGCTGCCCCATCCCTGGAGATGTTCTGCCATGGGCAGGGACGTCTTCCATTCTGAAGATGGAAGATGTCCCTGCCCATGGCAGAGGGGTTGAAACTAAGTGATCTTTAAGGTCTCTTCCAAACTAAACTATTCTATGATTCTTTCATTACAAAACTGTTTAAAAGCTTATCTTTTTATGGATTATAGCTTGCTTTGATCCACATGAATAGGTAGATATCATAGGGTACAGAATGAAAAATGAGGGAAGAAAGAGGAGGAAACATATTGAAAACAAAAAATACACTAGTGAGTGAAGCCAAAAAGAAAGGCATCTTTGAGAAATAAGAAACAGGCACAGCTCAAGGAACAAATCACCATAGTCTTATTAAGAGAGAGAAACCTAGAATGCGGGAGGGCAGGAATATCCATGTGGAAAAATATATGGATGGAGAACTGCTAACTTAAATGAATAAATTCATGCCAATAGCCAAGCATGGTCTGTTTATTAAGGGTTAATGAAGAGCATTTTGCAAGCAGGATTGCAGTAATTCTATTTAAAGCACTCACTTTTTCTTCTGTCTGTTCTCTCGCCTACTGAAAATTGCACAACTCTGTTCTCCAACACTATTATGAAAAAAGCAATCAACTCAATTGTCTGGGGTGTAATGATGCTACCTCCTTCCAGCATTCACAGAGAGAGAGAATAAGATAAATAACCTGAGACAAAAACACAAATCATTAGAATTTTTAATAAGCCTTCACCAACAGACGGCTGAATACTGTTAGTTATATCTGCCAACTACTGCTCATGGTCCAGTGGACAGCACACTGAACAGAGATCTCAGAGATTTCTGCTCTTCTTCCAACTCTGTAGTCTTCCTTCATAACAACTTCAACAGGCCATGTGAGCTTCAGCTTCGAGTAGTACAATGGAAATCATTAAATAACATATAAATAGTGCTGGAGGTGCAGTATTTTAGGAAAACAAAAACAAAAACACCAAAAAAAACCCACATCCCCCCCAAAAAACTACAAAAAACCCCGAAAACAAACAAACCAAACCAAAACAAAAAAAAACACACACAAAAAAACCTCACACCTCCAAAACTGAGAGTAAACTTTCTCTGTTCTTGTTCAGACAGGAACGGTGACCTTCCCAAATGAAGTGTTGTGACCTCATGTAAGACACAGGGTCATGAGCCTGAGGGAAATTCAATTGCAGACATGGGGTTGTAAGTCTAGAAATAGAAGCAGACAAGTATTTCTGGCAAGGTTGCAGGAAACAGAGCTAGAAGTTATTACCATCACAGCAGCTAGAACTCTCAATGTACACAAAGGCCCTGAGAAAATCTCCAGGAAACCATAGTTTAAAAGTCCTTTAATGCCTGTTTCTGTTCCATTCCTACTTTCAGTTCTCTGATTTCTCCAATTAGATTTTTCCTTGGGTTTTTGTGGTATTTTTGGGGTTTTTTTTCTTTTTTCTTTTTTCTTTTTTTTCTCTAGGCAAACCGAGACCAGTACTCTTTATGTTGTGCTAGAGATATAAAGAAACTTCAGTCTTCCACAGACAAACTATGAAAGATTTCTTGCATCGTAGGAAAAATATCAAATGGCAAAAGGTAGAAAAATTACCACAATCTAAATCAAAGGCATCAGCAGACCTGGAGTAATGTCTAAAAATAAACTTTGCACTACAGCAAAGAATTTAAACCATGTAACTATAACCACTGTAACTGTACTATGTTTAAAGACATCCTTTTTATATTTGCCTACATAACACATACACTTCAACCCATCTCATCCTGCTTTATACTTATGAGCTTTACAGCATAAAGCACATGCTGAATTCATGATCAGTCTATCTTGTAGGTGTAGACAACGAAAAAGTCTAAATGGTCTTTCTCCTATTTTCTTATTTTTCCTTTCACAGACCAATTCTCAGTAGTCAGGTTGGTTTTTTTTTTTTTGTTTTTGTTTTTGTTTTTGTTTTTGTTTTTGTTTTTGTTTTTGTNTTTTTTTTTTTTTTTTTTTTTTTTTTTTTGTTTTTTTTTTTTTTTTTTTGTTGGTATCATAGCTGGCAGTAGTAGTAGCTCATTTGAGAAGAAAGAAATCTCAATAGCTTGATGTGTCAAGAGGTCAACATGGGAACAGAGGAACCTGTCTGGGTCAGGTCAGTGTTGTGCCTCTGTCTCCAGAAGTGGCAAAAGGAGGAAAAACACATAAACCTGGCAACTGTTTGCATCCATTCCCTTTGTACTCCCCATCTGAACTCATATTAATTTGTTTTTTACTTGTTCCTGTTTGGGAAGTACTGATATTGTCCACTACCACTATTTCCCTCTGGCAGTGAGTTCTAAAAGTTTGCAACCCTCCAGTGTGTAGGGTTTCACTTTTTGACCTTGAAAGCATTGAACAGCAGATTTCTGTATATGTGATTAAAGTCACGACCTGTTTTTATTACTAGCCAGTGCCTCTGTGAACTCTTACCCATTGTCAGACTTAGAATCTTTCTGTACAGACATATTGTCTGTCTTTGTTTTTTCGATGAGGTTATAGCATGCAGCTCCAGCTCTTTGTGGGAGCACTAATTAAAGGGTAAAGGACAGTGTTAAAGAAAATTATAAGCTCCATCTCTCCCATAAGAAAACAGAGGAGAAACAGCACATCTACTTAACTGGGACAATTTCACATGACTGATTCAGAGCAATTCATTTCAATTACTCTGATCATCAGATAAATAGCACATCTGGTAGTGTCTGCAAACTAATCATTAACAGGTGTGAATTGGTGTCTGCAAGCATATATTTCCTACTGTGTGGCCCTTTGTTCACTTTAGGACACTTCTTAATTAGAGACAAGCCTGAACCACAAGCCTTTAGATGTAGATCTGTTCTTTGAACACCCCCAAAATCAGCGCTTTCTACATCGAGTTTTATTTAGAGAAAAGATCTCGGAAAAAAAAAAAAAATCAGTTTCACGGTTCTGAGCAAGTATTCATTGCCCAGGTCTGGCTCATTGGCATTTGTCTTAGGTTTTAGCTTCTGTTTACAGCAATAATGGCACATATGATTTGTATGATGTTTACAGCTCATGGTACTTACGATCAAAATAGCATCCATTTTTATTGTCAAGGGCATGTAAGTAAAAGTTTCCACTACAAATGTAGAAACTTCTGCTTTAATTGTTGCTGGATGATGGTTGTCATCATAGGTATTTAGAAAGTGGCATCAATAGTCTTCAGACAGTTCTATCTAAAATGGGGGAAAAAAGAGAAAACAGAATTGGGATGTAATAGCATGTCACCTGATAAAAGCAGCTACTGTGCCAGGAAATTTAAATGTAGAACAAAGAGTCACAGAATTATTTCAGTTGAAAAAAACCTTTGAAATCATAAAGTCCAACCGTTAAGCTAAAGATGGAGGATATTTTTCCATTGGAGTCCCAAAACTTATCTGACCTACAATTAAATTCCATATCTTGAATTTAGAGTAAAGTGTCAAGAACATATAGTCATACACCTGTGTGTAGCCATATACCAAAGCTGTGTGGCTAACTTGGCTAACCTGCTTTGAACATAATTATACACATTTCTTTTGACTTAGACCGTTTAAATAAATCTTAAAATAAATGTAAACCACTAGAATATGCAGTCTTCTGAGCTTCTCTTTATGAAGACTTGAGTTTTAATATGACTGACCTGAAAATATAGTATGCATTAGAACTTGTGAGTTAAGAGGGTCAAGGGGCCAAAAAGATTTATATAAATGTTATATAAATATGTTATATTCCTGTTTACAAGGCTTGCATTGCAAAGTACCACCTCTACCTGAAGTGCAAGATGATGGTACCACTCCTCCCTGTGGGTAATGGTGGGTGTCCTTCTGGCAAGAGACAGCTGGTTGAGGATCAATTTATGTTACAAATAATTCCAGCACAACCAGCTAGGATTTCACCTTATTCTGTTATTTAACTCTTTTGTAACTCCTTTTAGACAAGGTGAAACAAACTTGGAATTTGAAATTTAGCAACCATTAATAGATTATTGCTATTTCTAGTAATTTTATTTTTTTTTTCTTCTAGCGAAATGTACACAGAAAACCTAAAATGGGCAAGAAAAAATCATGGGTCAATATTTAGGGAGGGGATTAAATTATACAAATAAAATCAATCATGGAAGCAAGTTAAGTAATGTATTCTTAAAGTCTGAGTGGAATGTCCTAAGATCACCCACTAGCTAAACACAGGGCATGTGTAACCCTCTGTAGGCTTTTTCTGATCAATTAGGCATACATTAAGTCAGGAAAGTACAGGGTAAAAGACACAAACAAGAAATCAAGAGACCACAACAACTCTAAAGAAGATCAAAGCAGTGAAATGAAATGAAACCAAAGACTGAAAAACAACTGAGACTTAGTAGACGTCATTTTTGTCCAATGAAAACAATATTAGCCTATTAACAGGGGTAGCAGTCCCCCTTATCAAACTACTTAAAAACTCAGTTTATTCATAAAAAATACCAGAAGACCTGCCAGAGCTTTGGATCTGGCTGTCCTGTGAAGTTTTTGCTATAATATCTGGCCAGCTAGAATCGTCTCCAAAATTTTCAGTCATAGTTCAGGAGTTAGCACAGACAAAGGATATTTCTCAGTAAGTGGTTTGAATAGGCCAACTTTGTTTTAGAAAGTTTGAATGTGTACAGACCTGTCTGTTTGAACTCAGGGCCAGAAAATAAGTACTTGCATGTTTTGTTTATGACACAGATGTAGCCACAAGCTACTTAAACTTCATGCTGATCATCAGGTAGTGAGTGCTGCTGATGCGAGCAGGAATGCTGGCCGAGTTTTGGGCTATCAGACAATCATGATCATATTTGTTCAACCAGGCAAAATGAGTACAAAACTGCTATTTTTATTTGGGGCATTTTACACTCACTTTACACTGTTGTAAGCGTCTGTTCAATTTCCAGGAAAATTGGAACAGTGTCTTATGATCCAATGTTGTGGAGCAACGACAAACTGAGGATAGAAGAATGCTAAAGAAAAAAATCCTTTTTTTTTTTTTTCTTTTTTTAAAATTTCATTTATTATTATTCTAATATGTCATGGGTTTCAATTTTTTCTTATTGGAACATTCTGGCCATAGACCCAAGTGCACTTGTTCAATTAAAGGAGCTGAAAGCTGTTTTGCTGCAACGGAAGACCAGAGAAGCTTCATTTATGCACATATGTGAAGCCCCAGGAAGTCACTAACAGTACACAAAATTATAAATTTGTATGAAATTCAGAGTAAGGAGGACCAAAACTTGGTTTTCAGTAAAGTAAAAAGAGGTAAGAAGTTTATACTAACAAATAAAGCCATATCAATTCAGTGAAAGAACACAGACATGCAAAAAAACAAAAACCAAAAACAAAACCAAAAAGAGCAAAAAAAGAGATTTTTTTTTCCCTTCTGATTTTAAGCATACCCAGCACAAGTGTTTTGCAGAGTTAACAGAGTAATGGATTCAGAGCACAGTGATGGATATTTCTTATTCACAAGGAGAAAACATACTAAGAAGAATACCAGAATAACACAGAAAACAGAGCTCCATGCAATGAATTGAAGATTCTTCTGGCATGAAAAGACTAAAGATGCAATTCCCTTGCAGTGAAAAAGCCTTTTCCTGAGGTTCTAAATTCTGCCCTTGATTATCTGCAGAAATGAAATAGAATGTGTGTATGAGGCAGAGCACATCATGCACTGGAAGGAGAAGAGTTAGTAATGGGTGGGAAACTACATGATCTAATCTGCAGACTGCACATTTTCAAATGCCACAGTCTCAATTATGTTGAATTCAAAGCAAAATTGAAACTGTCCCTGGTCCTGCAAATCCCATCCTATCAGCCTCTATCTGGATTTGCTTGAGGGACCTTCTAAATAAATAATAATAATAAATAAAAGAGTTGGGTTAAGTTATATATATGTTTTTAAAACAGCTATCGTTATTTTGAAGTGAAATGGGGGCTTATGGCACAGACACTCTTTTGTTAAAGTTAATGTACCTTGAAATCTTTCGACTCAGCACAGCAGACTGTCAAGGGTGCTTAAAAAAATAGACCAATATTCTGCAAAGCTCTTTCTGCAAGAGGGGTCTTGTGTGAAATGATAACAGCCACAACCCCAATATTGTTTACAGAAATACAGCTTTTCACTGCAGAGGCATCACAATGAAACTTGAGAGGAAAAGGAATATAAAATGAGACAAAGACTTTAGTTCATGATTTTTGGAAGGTAATAAACCTTCAAAATTTTGTCTGCATATTATATTTTTTCCTGAGTTCATTGAAATAGAGGTCATAACATTATGAGTTAATTTTAAAGGTACCCTCATCCTATATAAAAAGAACAGAACTTTCACTATATAGAGATAGATCCTGTCCCTGGGATTTTGTGACCTCAGATGTAAGGGGCACATCTTATAAATGTACACCTCTTGTGTTCTTTGTTTCCTTGAACTACCCTCGGTAGCTCAGGAGTGTAGTTCTGGAAAGCAGGGTATTCATATTTGGGCACCCTTATGTAGCTTTACTCTCCAAAAACCTAAATGCTTGCATTCCACCTAGGTGCTGTCCCAAGTTGGAAAACAGATGCTCTGAATGTTATCCTTCATCTCTTTATGCTTCAATTTGCTCTACAGTAGTTGTGATAAAGAGAGTGTTGGAAAGAAAAGCATATAACACATTCTAGTCACTCAACTGCTGTGAAAATGGAGCACACAGTACAGATCTGTGCATGTATTAAAAACCAAAATTATAAAAATATGAGGAACCTTAGCTTTTTAGCTGTATTGCAATTATGTTCCTATTAAAGTAAGATCCAGAAACCAAAAGACTGAATTGAATTTATGAAGTGGTCTGGAAACACCATTGAAAAGTATGCTACATAAAAACAATGTACTATTTGCAGGAGACAACACAAAGATAAACAAAAGCTCAGGAAGCAAAGGAAGCAAAGTAATACCTATGGAAAACAATCTTAATATTATTTTCAGCTTATTTACACCAAGTATTTTTATAAGCATAATGTCAAAAGACAGATTTGGAGATGGGACTTGAAGGAAAGCAATGATGTTACTTTGGAGTGTTTCTTCCAAGCGTGAACAACATGAAAGTGACTGCTTGAGAATGAATCAAGTGGATGATGAAGGGTATTATCAGTAGCTGATTAGAAGCAGGAGACAATCTCTTGTTTCTGAAGGAGAGATAAAGTGGGATTAGGTTATGAACATAAAACAACATAAATTTGATAGTGAAGAGAAGTCCCAAGCAAACTGTAAACAGAGCAGCACATGATCAAAGGATAGGGAAATGCACATACACAGCAGCATTTCATAGCAGAGCAGGGATATTTTTGTTATGTACTCAGTAATCAGAATGCTGGACCAGGGCTTTTCCTGTGTAGATAGGCAGGTAAATATTAATACTGCAGACACAATGAATGGGAGAAAATTAGGGATATCTTGGATTTAAGAAATCAAACAGGAAAAATCATAAGTTCAAGTGATTGGCACAATGGCAGTTCTGTCCACAGATTTGAAAAGGAATATTACTGACATATCTTCAGCTAAGGAATTATTTTAGTCCCACTTAGATTGAACTCAGTTCAATGAGTGGTATCATGGGTTTGGCATCAAAAGGGACTAGATAGTAATACTGAGATAGGTGTGCCATCCAGACTGTTTCTTAGGAATGTATTGCAAATGTTGACATTTTGGAGGGTGAAGAGAGGGAGGAATAAACCAGAACAACACTTGAAGGTTATAAAAGTTCCCAAATGAAGTTAAGCAGAATATAAGGGATAAAGGAGCATGAACAACAGGGTTGAAATCAGGCAGCCACATAGGTTTTCTCATGAGGCAGCACACTGATCTGAAGTCTCGGCTAAAGGAGAAACTGGTGACTGGTGTTAGTACATCCACCACAAATATTGTATCAACATGACTGCCCAGAATATACAAATTATATCCAGGATAAATATAATGTTATTGCTTTCTACCAGCTCCATAGAAATTCTGTCAGTAAGAATATTCTATGATATACCAAATAGAATTGAAACTTTGTTTCATTTGCTGTAATTGTAAATACCATACTTGTTCTGTATTAACTCAAACATACATAATTATAATATCCATTGGTTTAAGAAGTTACTGACCTGGATTTCTGCCCTATCTCCATAGAAAAACTGGCTGATCAGAAGGTGAATCAATATCTGAACAATGGCAGTTTATATGTTTACAGCCTGGCAACTTAATTAAATCTACACTGATTAATTTTACATTTTACTGTGCAGAAGTTGTTTTGTTATCAGTTTTGCTATAGCTGCTCTAGGGATGGCAACTTTTGGAAGGCAGGTTGGGAGGCTCAAACAAAACAAAATAGTTGCTAGGACTTCACTCAGGGCCTGAAGTGCAGCAGACCTGGGTCTGAATTTAAAGAAACATTTGTTGAATGTCCTGAAATCATAGCTCCAGTTACAGTGAAGTGCCAAAAGGGGAATACAGTAAGCATGTAAGAACTGAATTAATGCTTCACCAAGTACGTCTAACCCAGTCACTCGACTTCAGCAGTGTCTCTAATAGATGTCCAGGGAAACATAGGGTGTGCATTGCTTGTGAGCACTCACTCACTCTGACTGTTTTCTGCTTAGTGGATGACCTGAGCCCACTGTAGTTCATATATTCGGCAACCACAGTAGATCTTTTTGTCTGGGTATTTATTGCTTCTGCCCTGGATTACCAATGAATTTTTACGTGCACACCATCCACCCATGACAAGGAATTCCACAAGTATGTCGTCTCTGTGAAGAACAAACTCCTCCTGCTTGCTGTAAAACTGGCTCACACTGGGCCCAGATGACTGCACCTTATTAGACAGTGGAAATCAACATTTTCCCACTCACTGCAGCCCACTCATGATTTTATAGTGCACTATAACACTCTTTTCCACCGAGCCTAATGACATCAGCTGCTATGGGCCTCTGGCATTTCATAACCAGTTACTAACTTTAACATGCCATGTCTGAAATTGTAGACTTATAGTGATTAGAATGGGAGTTTCTTCTTTATTTTGTTTTCTGATGTTGATTTAAAACATCAAAAAGACATTTTCAATCCCACCTATATTCCTTCTAATATATTGCACTCTGTTTTTATTGCACATGGAACAGAAACTTGAAATTATGAGTCCCAGCCTCTGTTTTGGTCCATGGATTAGCTTCAGATAGTAGCCATCAGAGACTACACTAATGTTTCATTACAAATAGAGTGAATTTTTAGTATTAAGGGGATAATTTTTTTTCCCCTAACAGTTATGCTGAGGTTCACTGGAAAATCAGGAATTTAATAACACTAAATTTTAAATTTTTTTTTGCTCAAAGCTTTTCCGTTCTACATTTGAGTTCCAGTACAATTGTCACAATTGTCTCTTAACTCAGCTATTGGACCAGTTGTCACAATTGTCTCTTAACTCAGCTATTGGACCAGTTGGTGTGCCACTAGAAAATTTCTGCTGAAGGCTTCTAACTCTAGGAGCAGACTATTCCAAACAAATACTATTAGTTAAACATCCAAGATTGCACTTACCCAACTGTAGGATATATTGTAACACACAAAATGTATGTTTGAGCTGATGAACTCTTTCTCCCACCCAGGAACTGGTAATGATTTCACATTAGCAAGGCTAATTGACATCATGTTTACTTGCTGCAAACACTGACAGATGAACAAACACATTTCAATTCCTAAAAAAGCCCTCCTGTGCTTAAAATAGTTTTAAGAGTTTAGAAGGATTTTTTTTTTCCAGGTAGCAGAAATGCAATTTTTAATTTTACAGGCATTATCCACAGTTGCAACACAAGAAAATTTGAATCTGCAACAAGTTCTGCAATTCCAGACAGGGATTCTCATCCTTAGAGATTTTCTGAGACCCTGCTAGGTTCTCTGGTTCTTAGAGCTTTATCTCAAGCTTGAGCTTCTTATTTACTCTTATTTACTCTTCCTCTGTATCTGAGGATCGTTTCATTTACATCTAACAGGAAATGAACTGACTCTTGCTTCTCCATTTTGCATATCCAATATTTTGCACACGTGATTCGCTGTGCAAAGAGTTTAGCATTGTTCAGAATCTTCAGCATTGCTGCCTGGGTTTTAGGACAAAAATTATTACAGGCTTCTTGAAAACTCTGAATCATCTCTTTTTCCTTCTGTCTGCTTACAGAGTTTATGTAGCTACATTTTGGCATTTTAATTAAAGACAAAAGATTTTTCAGTCTAATGCCATCCTTTCAGATATTATTCTTTGTTATTGTCCTAATATTCTGTCCAGCTCCTACTCACAATTCACTGTACTTTGTCCTTCTCATCTGATATTAAAATTTTAGATTTATGAGCACCATTCCAAACTTACGGATTTTCTGTGTTCCTTCCAAGGATATTATTCAGCTGGTAGTGTATTCTTTCACGTTTGTTACTTGCACAATAGATGCTTTTTCTTACCTTGTTTAAATGCCTCTTGGTTCTTTTTAAAGTGTGTTGAATTTCTCCATATTTGTGTCTTGTTTCATACTCCTTTGTTCCATCACATATTTCTTCTAGTGGTTTTGCTTAGCCTTTTTGCACTTTCTTCTGTTATATTTATATTTATATCTGTAATATATTTAAACTACCACACCCTTTTATTGCAATGTAATATAATAATACATAACACGTTTCTCTTGCTGCAAGGGAACTTGGCTACACAGGCTGAGCTTCATTCATCAGCACAGAGTTCCAGTAAAATGTCACTCCCCCTCTTCAGCACAAGAGAGACTTTGAAATGAACCAATAGTAAATACTTTCCTCATGGTTTTTTTCTGGTCATTACTTGCTGTTTTCAAGTCACATCTCATCCTCCATCCCTCACTGCTTTACATGAGCCTGTTTTCTCTCCCAGTATAAACAAGACAAATTATTTGTGTCGTGGTGGCATTCAGACTGGCACATGACATCAGCCTCTTTTTTTCTGGATGTAGTTTCACTGTCTAGCATAGGAAGATTTCTCTTCAGAAGCAGACTATGATGAATATTAAGCATAAATATCCAACCTTAGCACTGGTTTCTCTTCCTTTCTGGAGCAAAATGAAATCACTGATGTCCCCAAAAAGTGAAGTACACCTTGATATTGACTGAACTGGGACATGAATTTTTTATTTAAGGTGATATTTGCTTTACTTACAAGTGGACCTCTAAATCAGGGATAATTTTCTACATTTCTAATATGAGAAAAGGAGATATAGTCAATGGGATTAATGGAATACAGGGTGTAATTCATCTCAGCAGGTGTAAATAAATGTCTGTTTCAGCATGAGATGAATTGTTCCCAAGGCTTTATTGACACTTTTGAGTAAATCCCTATGGATCATAATGAAAGTTTAGTCAAATAGATCAGGTGTAGTGACCTTTGTTTTGCCAGAATGTCTGTGGAAGACATAGGAATTGAATGTCTATTAGAATTTAGTCTATAGCTCCTAAATAAATACATTATGGTTTATTTTCTGCATACTAGCCTGATTCTTCGAAAACTGTATGTGAACTTCCAGGTTAATGCAATGGAAAAAAAAATAAAATGTAGCAGAATCTCTTTACTTGTATGTGCTCAACAGGATAACAATAAAATTCCCATCACTGATTTTAAAGGATGCCATAGAGCACTCCAGGCATCCACAGATCCAGTATAAGACAAAAGCTGTCAGATTTTGCTTCCAGTTTTTAATTGTTACTTTTATTATTTCCAAGGCTGTCATACGCTCAAAAGTTACATTACAATCAGTTAATGATTTAATGGAAATAAGTAAGACAATTCCCTTAGAGCTAGTAAAGCCCCAGGATTAGGCAGATTTCTGTCAGGTTATAATAAACCTTCCTAACACCTACTGGGCCCAGTTTCATATCTCTTCAAAGAATCAGTTAAAAAATACCACCATAAAAGGGAAAATTGAAAGAGCTTTTTAATCACTTTGTTTGTCCTTAAAATCATACAAAATACTTTCACAATGACACCAGCTCAGGGAAAAACAACACAAAGGCAAATCTTTTTATCATCTTTATTTAAGGGTATTTTAAACAGTTCACAAAAGCCCAGAATTACTGTACAGGTGTTTCTCATTTACTTCAAAGCAACAAATTTTGCTCATACATCCCAATTTACACCCATTAGGGTGTGAATAACCTGATGAAGTGCCACTGATGCAAGAGTTATTTTCCTTTTCTGAATTGCTTGCCACTTTAGCAGTGAAGAAGGGCTGTGACTGCAGCAGGTGACACTTAGTAAAGGTTTTCAGACCTGATGAGGCCCAGCCTTTTGTTCCTGGCCTCTTTTAAGGGGCTCAGGGTCTGCTAGGGCTCTACCTTCTCTTTCTGAAGAGCAAGATTACAGCAGCATACAATGAAATTTATGGAAGGATGCCATGAAAGGTGCCTCACACAATTGATTGCTCCTTCTTTTTTCCATTGCTTTCCTCTCCTTCTACTCCATGATATTTATTTTAGCAAAATACAGCAGATCAACTGCAGAAAGCTGAGTGCTGAACTTCAGCCCAGTGCAGATCAATGCAAAATATGACTGATTGGTAATTAGTCATTAGATCTGAGTACTCCACTTGCATTTTCATTGCAGCAGTAATAATAGATAAGAAAAAAAAATGAAGATTTTTCTTCTTTACCTTCATTTAACATCTTGCAAAATGCAGCAGAATTCACTGTATAGTTACTGCTTTCAGATTTGTTAACTATGAAATCAACATGTAATGTATTTCTTTGTAAAACTCCCTTAAGTACTGGGTTATTTCAGATGAAGTTTACCAAATCAGTCTCATGCTGTGACCTCTGAAACACTGAAGAGATGTCTTGTGTATCCTCTCCGCTTGAATTAAACACTGAACTTCTTTAAAACATGCATTTTAATTAGTTTGGGAGCTAAAAATGCCACCTGTGCTGAATGGTGATGCTGAAGGAGTTCCATTAGTATTCCAGAATTTCTTTGAAAGCCATCTTCCCTGTGACAGATGGCAAAAGATGGTACATGAACCAAGTTAAATAAATAATGCAAATAAGTGTGGATATGTGCCTTGTGGATGCCCCCTTTTTTCCTGACCAGATTGTTATAAAAAAAGCTCTATGTGTCAATAGCATTAAAAAAAATATCCCCATTTAACTATTTTTAAACATTTCTAGTTATTCTGAATTAATGAAATTCAGGTACCCACTACAAATGAGGTTGATTTTTACCTTGCAAGAACAAGTATGAACTTTATGTCACAGTTTAACAGCCATTAAATATTGCCCAGAGACCACCATGCACATGACAGCATTGTCCTACCAAGAAGGAAAAAGAAAAAACATGTTAATCTTGCAAAGTCTAGATTTAGTATGTCTCAATTCAGGAAGGAAGAGAATAAGAAATCAGACAGGGAAAGAATCATATGGTAGATTGTTTGTTTCATGGCTCTAATGCTACATTGATCTTCTTCATATTGTCTATTATTCAGAAATAAAAATTGGTACTGCAGTTATTGTAACAGTATGCTTCCAGTCATGCAGCACTATCCAGGTATTAGCAATTTATTGGGAAGGCAGTATCATTTACGCATCCGCTGTTCCATTTCTAATTGCCTGACACTTATTTAGTATTGAATGGAAGGACATAGCAGAGATCATTGGAGCAAAACTCCTTTTCTACTCTGCCCCATAAGCTTGCCTGGCTTTCTAAGATATCTGCGAGACAGTCACTCACTCTGCCTCTGCTACTGTGAGAATTGAGAAACTCAGGATCCGGAAAGGCACCAATTACTGTATTTTATGGGAATATATGTTGTTCATTTTTAAGGTGGTAGAGGGCAAAGAAAGTCTTTTCCTTTTTGTATACTTCGCTGCCTCTCTCTTATTAATCAGAAAAACTTTTTGGCTCAAGCACAGCTTCGAATATATGTTTTTAAGGTGCCTTATCCTTATTGATTCTTTTGTGACTTGGAGCCTTTGAGTCCATTAACATAAGAGCCAGCACTGCACTCTCATGTACCTAACCCTGTGCTTCATCATGTCTCTTGAATCTCATTCAAAATGTGGGACTGACATGGACTAAGATCCATGTGGTTAGTATTGTACAGACCTTCCATTAAAAGCTGGATTTCATGGCTAATGTCTGCCTTGAACATACCAGATCAATTTTAATATCATTATTTTTAGTATCTGCCAGGGAAGAAGGCTGAGCAGGGAAATCAATAAATCCTACAAAAAGAAAAAAAAATAAAATATACAATTAATATAGTCAAAAGCTTTGGGTATCTGGCAAATGCTTATAATTCCCTTCGAGTTCAGAATTGCTGGTATGAACCTTTTTTGGTGAAAGTAGTCGACAACTCTGACCAACTAATAGTGAATTGTTCCTTGTATATGATTGGCCCTTCCACTTGCTGCTTGGTGTGATGAGCAGTCCAACTTAATCTGAGCTTTTTCTCCAGCTCTGCCATGAAAGTTTCCCCTAATTAACTGGAACAGTTCCTAATGGTGAGGGCTGAAAGGATGAGTGATGTTTGCAACAATGTCATCAGCTTTTGTATTGAAAGCTGAGATAGAATGAAAGGTAAAACAATATTTAAACCTGAAATATGCTTTTCACTGCTGGAGTTTTCATTCTCATTTAGTCTTTTAGTCTATTTTGCATTGCCTGAATTCAATAATGTCTTTATAAATTGTGTATTTTAGAATTTCAAAGTACTTTTTTCTTGGCCCTGCCTCATTCACAAGATCAAGCCTTGAAAGTCTATCAGCCAGATGTCTTGGATTTAGTTTTATTAAGAGAGGAAGATGTAGGCTGCATCTCATTCACTAAAAGTATGTATACAAAGATACTCTATTCTGCTATATAGAAATTTAAATTCCTTTCTCACTTAAAATATTGTGCATTAAATGACACTCAGTGGCAAATTATCAGTAAGTTCAAGCAGTAGAGATGCACTTGGTCTTCTAGTATCCCAGGACATAATATGCCATTTGTTTGGATTGCAGAATAAACTTTGTCTATTTTTGTGATAAGTGAAAGAATTTGGGCTTTTAGGGCAGACTTTTAGACTCCAGACTAAAATGTAAACTCAAGGCTGTGCACACTGTCTTTCCTTCAGTGGACAGGAGGGACAGTGTCTGGGAATGCGCTCTTGGTTCCACCCAAATGGTGACCTTGTGTTTGCAACAGCATCAGTCCTGCTTTGTCCTGTTAATGAGCTGTCTTACAATGTGACTAAACACTTGTGTGATTTTCTGCTGACCAGTCATTTCCTGTGATTGCTGCCACATCCACTGTTCTGCTTCTACACGTCTGGGGGTGGTAGAAGACATAAGGTGCCCTTTTAGCTCTGAATTATTTGTCCATATGAAGCCAATATAACAGAGAAGTTGCTGAGAGACCAAGACAAAGAATTGTTTCATTTGATAGATTATTCATGTGTTAAAGATCTTTCTTCAGAATAGATTTCTGCTTTTCTACTTTCAGTCTATTTGGCCTTCCAGAAAAAAGAAAACAAACAAACAAAACCAACCAACCAACCAAACAAACCCAAACCAAACCACACTACCCCCCCTCCCCAAAATATGATAATTTCTCCTTCTGGCTAGTTTAATTTTACTATCTCTGCTAAAGGTACTTTCACCTTGAAGCAAACGTGATCCTCCTCAGCATGGCTCTCTTTTTTAAAGGGATAAGTGGTATGAGTGAGACAGGACAAATCACAATGAGAGTAGCATTTTATAAATTGGTGACTATGTAAATGTCAATCTGTAAATGTTTGTTTTTATCGCTGAAACAGTCTCACTTGATTTTGCCCCATCAAATGCAAGTACTTGAAAATTCCACAGGGAAAGTAAAGACATTGCTTATAGCTCATGTCTTCCTTTAAATGTGCTCTAGATATTCAAGCTTTGAAAGTGTCTTTGTTCTTGCATTTTTGTAAAAGCAGTTTTCCTTAGGGGTATGCCAATAGTAATCACTGGTGCATCCACACCATAAATGGGAAATGCACATTATTAATTCTGTCAGAATTGTTGATGATAATGCAAAATATTAAGCAAAAAAAATTGTTTCAGTCTTTTTCTAGAATTAATCTCCAATTACATCAGGAGATAGATTATGATCTGAATCTAACAATCAGAAGAGGCTGTATCAAACAGCAGAAAAGGATGGAGTGCTGGTCCTGTGATTGTAGCCTGAGAATGAAGGGGAATGGATCTGGTTTGTATCTCTATCACATGTCACCTGTGTGATCCTAGTCAGATGTGTCTCTGCTTCATTCCCCCATCCCTCTGTATGTAAATACAACAACAAAAAGATGCACAATTTATGTTAGCTACATCCTAACTCAAAAATAAAAGACATCTTGATTAATAAAACTATCAGCTTCCAAATTTAAGATGAAAAGAAACATAATTTTTGGCTTCTGATAGTACCTAAAACTGTCAAAGAATGCAACTTGGAGAGAATGACTAAATGTTTGAGCTCTCTAAGGCATGTTTGACATGAAAAATGAGACAGACATCAAAAATATGGTTCCTGTTATGCAGTAGTATGCTTGTTCTCTGTGCATGTGTGTTTTGACTGTTTTTTTCTGAGATTGTATTTAATTCTATTTTATTTGAAGCTTTATCTTTACCTATATAGGTCTTAAACTATCTTTTTTTTATTATTTATTAAATATTTTCCTTTCATAAGCAAAATGTCTCCAAGTTTGTTTTTAGTTAAGTTTGTGTAGGGGACTTGAATGGTATGTTTTATGAAAGAGAGCTAATACACAGTAGAAGAAAGTGTAGATTTCCTGAAAGCTATGCTTAGTTAGAATTGACATTTTAAGAAAAGGTATTGAAATATACTGATAAGCAACAATGCTCTAAATTTGTTGGCCCAAGAGACATTTTGCTCTTGACAATTAACACAATGAATTGCAGCAGTGACATTTGCCTTAGGTTAAATAAAAGCTTAATACTTTCAACCTAGATTTAGAAGTTTGTTGCCTTTCTGTGGCATTGCTGGTGTGTGCTAGAGAAAAATGATGTTGCAGTTTTCACTTAATTGTGAGTGTTTGATGCATCCAAACACAGCAAGGTATGGATAAAAGATAAATTGCTGACCCTGGAATCATTCAAAATATAATTCCTATGAAAAGCAGATTTTCATATATTTCAACATGCCTACAAATGTTATAAGGAAATGACACATTCAAAGGCTTCAGATAATCTGGAATAAATACATGACTGAAGATACCTCTCTGGCATCTCTTGGATACACTTGTCTGTTCCAATCAAGGAAAAAGAGTGATTTGTTTGGCCATCTACTTTTTTTCCTATTGCTATTAATTGCAATCTTTCATTTCTTGTGGGAATAACTTTCCTACTAACCGAGAGTAGAAAGAAGGAAATGTATTATCAGGGAATAAGGGAATATCCAACAGGAAAAAAAAAAAAAAGTAAATCCACTTGAACTTAAAATCAAGGAATCTGTTAAACAGGAATAGATTTAATGGAGTTGGAGTCAATGAAGTCTGTTTCAGGATTTTCACAGGACATCTGGTGGAAGTAGCAAGGAGAATTTAGGATTTTGGTAGTAGACACTGTCAAGGATGACCAAATCAGAAGTGGATGAGTTTAGTTAATTCATTCAGAGCCTGACTCTCTCTTTTGTGATCCTTGAATCAATTGAAAAGTATGCATTAAGTTCTGAGCAATACACCTTAGTTACCTACTCCTTCTGAAAAAGCTTGTGAAATCTTATCCAACAGGAAAAAAAACAAAACCAAAAAACCAAAACCAAAACAAAACAAAACAAAAAAAACCCCAAAAAACTCACAACAAAAACAAAACCAAGACCCCATATGGGTCATTTATCTTGGAAGACACATTATTTACCCTTATTTTAAACACACAGCTCAGATTATAATACTTGACAACTTACAAAGAAAGGAACTTGACCAACCATTGCCTTGTCAGTTGCTTGAGCTTTAACTGTAGTGGATTTTTGGAGGATTACCTTTAGAGGATTTTTTTGCTACTTCCACAATGAAAATCAGGGAAAGTGGGATCAGGGTCTTCTTTTCACGATCAACCACATAGCAAGATAAAGACGACAAATGTTAGAGGTCCTTTAGCCATTTAATATTAAGAAACTCCAACTACACTGGATCAGTCCATGGATATACCCAGGCCTGTGTCTGACTCTAACAGCTCCAAGCAGTAGGTGCCTGTGGCAGCAATTTCAGATTCGAGGGTGTTGCTCACTAGCAACGTTTGTCTGCTCATCAACAGAGAAAATGACCCGCCCCAAGATATAAACCTGCTCGATGAACTAGCTTCACTTCATCTGCTATAAACCACTGCTGCATCCCTTATTTGCAAAATGTTGGTAATATTAGTTTAACTGCAAAAATGTTGATGGAAAATGTATTCTTTATGACAGCTTCTTATCGGAGACTAAATGCCTCATTAATCTTAGACATTTCATGCTAAGAATATTATTGAAGTTGGACAGAATGATGAGTAACATTGTAGGGAGCACAGATTGCTACATGCAGGAATGCTCTCACCCATTAGGCTCCCTCCATACTGTACAAGTCACTTCTTTTGTTCCTCAGGCTTCAGGCTGCAGCATGCTGCTTTTCCCCTGCTCCAGAGCTCCTGATTTAATTAAAAGGAGACAGATGGAATGGAGTGCACTAATGTACCTTTACCTGAGTTCCTTTGGTCATCTCAGGAAAAAAATGTGGAGTAAGAAAGGGAAAGAGTCTTGAAACCACCTTCAAAATATTATGGACAAGAGTAAGTCTAACCATAACACCCGTGGGTATTCCACAGCACACTCTGTTAGCTGTGTTTTCACCTTCTAATTCAACGCTAGCATGACAAAGCTGAGCAGATATAAGATGGATTTTAAACATTTACACTGTTTTGCTGTAAAGATAATTTAATCTATAATGGAAGAAAATATCAGAATACCCTATTGTGCCAAGATGTTTAAAGCTGTGTGAATGCTATAAGTGTAACTGATATTTTTGGCATTAAGAATGAGAAGGAGGAAAACTTGGCTGCAAGTTTTCCATGGGTGAACTAAGGAAGGATGCTGTGACAGTCCATTCTTCTATTGTCCATTGAATGTTTTCTAAATTTTTGAAGATTTGTCTAAAACAAGCCTTTATGTATTTGATCAGTGATTTTGCTGTGAGCAGAGAGAATCAGAGACTTTCACAGTGAGGTTTATACTCTCACTGTTTCAATAATGTGTGCCTAGTAGTGTGAGTATGAATGGCAGATCCTTGTCTAGCTCAGGAAAAAAGAAAAAAAAAAAAAAAAAAAAAAAAAAGATGTGTCTTTAAGCTTCATTCTCAAAGAGTGATTTTAATCATATGGTTATAAGACTCAGAGAATTATCTTTAAATCAGTTTCAGAATGTAACTGCTCAAAAATCTTTCTACTGCACTTTGGAAGTTCACTAAACTTCTTAGCCTGCCAGATGAACAGACATAAACATGAAGTGAGACTGCTGAAACATTTGAAGGAAGAAGGAAATTGAGGGTTCAAGAGCAAATTTACAAGGGCTGTCTGTCACACTGGAACATGACACCTTTTGACATTCCAGGAGCTTGGATCCAGCCTGTCCAATGGGCATTGAGAATGTGCTTGGACTTTAGATGAACTTTAGATTAATTTTTCAGTCACAAATTCAGGAGTGTTTGGAATGTAAAACTCTTGTTTAGCAAAGTGCTTGCAACATTAAAAAGGAAAGACTATTTAGAGGTACAAACTGTTTATTGGGAGCATTTCTGAATAGGCAAGTTTTAAAGTGTACATCTCTATAAATCTGCATAAGGAAGATGAGATCATCTTCATGCAAGATATATCTTTTCCCTTTTTTTCAGTATCTACTTCATCATGAAACAGATCTGTTCTTCAGGAATATTGCAAAAATGTGTTTGTAAAGTAATTACAGTTTGAAAAGTATTTTCTCTCAGCTCCATGCATCTAAGTCTGTCCAGTTAAAACTTCCTCCAAGCACTACAAATTGATATCTTTTACTTAATTGGGAAGTTTGTCCTGAGATTTATATAGAGCTGCTAAATCGGAAGTAGAATATCAGAAAAACAAACAAATAATGGAGTGAGTCTAGAAATGGTACATTTGAGATTTGTAGTGTGAAAATAATTAGCTCAGACTCCCCAATATCTCAATATCAGTCTTTCACCAAGTCTTCCATTTGCAACTTTAAACTATCAGACTTAAGCCTTTTCTCACTGTGTAGTGCAATGAAATCAGATTCTTGCTTCAATTCATTTTTATCACAGCCCCAAATTAGTTCCTGGATTGGTAAAAAAATACAGACTTTTATCAGTAAACACTCTCAGTTCACATAGGGTTTTATTGTTGACCATGGGTTGATTTGTAACTGCAAACAGCTGTATAGAGATACATGAAATAGAGGCGCTGAACCAGCAATCTCTAATACCAAAAAGTAAATAAAACATACACTGTAGGAAAAGAAGAGAGAAAACCAAGAAAATACACTCATCATTCCTATTACTCATAAACTCTTTTGAGGTTATACTATTTATCACAACTCTTTATTTTCAAGTGTTATTTTCTAGACTTGACAAACAGAATTCTAGTTCTGATGGGAAGGCCTTTGAGCACAAAAACAACAAAAATAGGTTATAAAACCATAAGATCTGTCATGCTGCAACATTTCTGGTTCTTTTAAAAGAAATTTTGGTTTTGTAAATTTGCACCCCATAGATACATCCATTAAGGATTCATGTTTCAGATTAGGCACTTTAATTAAGATACTTATTGATGGGCATGTTTAAAGTTTTGTAAACATGAATAAATGTAAATTAATCTGTATAACCCGGTGTACTTTCTATCAATCTGTTTCTAAAAGTCAAGACTATCCTGAAAAATAGTGCTCCAAAAAGAAAAATACTGTCATCTAAGCTTGAATATGCATTATGCTTCACGAGAAAATGTACAGTTTTAAAATATTTATTTGCAGAGACTATTATTTCAGGGTAGGCTCATTTGTAGAGGAATAGTCTCTTTATCTCTTTTAGTTGGTGTTATAAAATGTTTTTACTCAACATGTCTGCTCTGTGACTTGTGATATACACATTAAGTGCTCAAGCTATAATTCATGGAGCACTTTATCTTTCCCTGCCCTGCTGCTGGCACCATTTTCTTAAGTGTTTCACATACTGACCAAAGTTAATCATGTTCATTGTCAAATTGTTGAGAACCTTATGATGGTTTCTTCTTTTTCTTCCTATATAAATTATGAGACTTTAATGATGAGATATGGAAATCGTATGACTTCAAATCAAGAAACTAATGAAAAGAATATGCCTTATTAGGTGGACATTAAAAAAAAAAAAAATCCTGCAATTCACAGCTGGACTAATCTTTTACCTGTGGTAAAACAATGAAGGGAACCAAACTAGACAAAATTAAGGAACAAGAAAAAGTTTAATTCTTGTTTTCAGCAGTACAATTTAATTGCCTATCTTTAGTGATTTACGCAAGCTCTAGGAATCTTCAGGGAGATAAACAATAGCTATTTGTGAAACAACTAAGTCAATCTAAGAAGAGAATAAATACAAACATTCAATGGGTATTTTTCCCAAAATGTATACAAAGCAACCACTGATCGCCTTCTTCAAGTCAACAAAAAGCAAATCCATAAATTCACCGGTGTGTTTAATCAGAGTTTTGTAGTTAAATCTGTCTATCAGAGTATGTATCTCTCATCTTAATATTTAAATTTTCACTTACTCCTCATACTCTTTCAGAACAAAAGTTCCCAGTGGATAGATGTTTCCTGGTGTCTTTATCTACCACTGCTTGAGGTTCAATGCAGAACTTTGTCCCAGATGGTGGGAAATATCATAGCCACTTGCTATTTTACCAGAAGCTAACGTTTCAGACCTATTAGTATGTGATATATCTAAAGAGTATTGTCAATGGGATGTGAAGACTCCTTGCGAGACACTTGTGACACATTCATAAATTGTGTTAGCTGATCTTCCGTTGGCAGGTGCACCCTCCCACATTTCCCCAATATGTTCCATTGTTTACAGTCTTGCAACCAGCTCCTGTTGACAACAGATAAGCAGTACAATTGTGGCTTCATGAGGGGAGCTCTTGCTAATTCCCTCACTAGTTCATATTCAGGCAAAAGTATAACTTGTGATCATGCCCTTTTCTATGTACCAAGTCTAACCATTTTTGAATCAAATTTAGTTCCATTCTTTATTGGCTTTTCATGAACTTTGAAAGTACTGGATGTAATTTGTCCCATATCCCAAGTCATTTCATCATTCCTTGACAGCTAGTTTAATTAACCCACAGGCATCTGGGTCTTGCACTGTAATGTGTGTCAACTTTGGGTTAGGTTTTGGGTTGGAATATTCATCAAACTTATTGTAATACAGTAATTTCTCCTCTTTCATTTCAGATAATACATAATTTAATGGATTGCAAGGCCAGAAAGAACCATTGTTATCACCTCATGTAACCTCTCACACAAATCAGGACAATGAATGTCATCCAGACTTTTAGCCACCTATCCATTTATTTTAAGTGTAGCTCAGTATGAGTGCTCTGAAATAAATGGCTCACATTTTTTTCTCATATCACCTCTATGTTTTCAGTATAATACTCTGCTAGATTTTAATTTTTTGTGCCCTCTTCAGGAATGCTTTTCTCTTTTCTTCCAACATTTTAGGCAATGGTTATGAGTCAGAAATATATGGTTAAGAACAGTCAATCTGAAAACATTACTCAGTCATATGTCTGAACAATGTAGCTTTTATATTTTATTTTATTAGCTGCATTTATTTTTATACACAAGCTCTGAAGAGCAAATATTCTTTGCAATTTGTGTTGTCTCAGTTGAGCTCACGCTGAAATCTAGATGTGAATAAGTTTAAGGGTAGAAAATTTTCTAGTAATGGATTCATTTGGCAATGAAAGTGTTAAAACTAAAAGGTTTTTAAAATATGTGTACTCTGACAGGAGTGGAGAACATGCTGAATCACTTACAATGATGAATATTTAAAAATAGGGCACAGATGTCTAATTTAAATACAGAAATTTTCTTGGCATCTTAGTAGTTGTTACTACATTTTTTTAACATGTATTTTATTCACACATTCAAATTTACTTGCTCTGATTTGCTTTGTCAACTGCAGGAGGCTGACTGATAATCCACACTTTGAAAGCTGCCAATGCCTCTCAAACAAATGTGAAACTTAAGTTTGCAGTGGGGACTTCAAAATTGCTCAAAACTTTTAGTTGCTTTGTCATTAAGTTTGGTGGGTGAAAGTGCTTTTCTGATGGATGAGAAAGAAGAGTTAGAGGGTGAAATCCTGGCGCCTTTGATATTATGACAGACCTCCCATTGACTGTAATGGGGCCAGAAGTTCACCTGCTGTTATCTGCTTAGCTATCTGTCTGTACATTTTTAATGTACTCAGGGAAGTGGAATCTGAACACTGGTTTAAAGCTGGGGTATGGAAATACCTCTTCTTCCTAAGTGACTCAATTGATTCTGCAGTCTGTAAGATGTGAGGAGCTGCTAATCCTTTTCAAAGCAGCTTCAAATAATGCAATATGAAGAGCAATTTAGTATTCAAGTAACCTGCTTGTAGTGTGCTTATTTTTTTTCTTTACAGCTTGATTTTAAATGGTTTATATCCTTTAAGATATAAGGTAAAATTATTTTTTTAAGGAATTAATTTTTGAGAAAACAAATGTTTTCTTGTACAAGGTTTTCATTCTAGCTAGCATTTTTCATGAAAATAAAGATGAAAATTATCTTCAGCTGTGTTTGGCTAATTTTGTTGAGCTTTTTTGCAGAAATTTTGCAAAACAAAACAGCTTATACCTTATCTGCTTAAACAAGAATTGAGAATCAGCTTTTAGATTAGTTCTCTCAAAACCTTATACTACTGTAGCGATTTCAAATTTCACAGCAAATAAAAACTCAACAAAACACAAACATAAACAATAAATAAAACAAGTCTGGAGATTTTTACCTAGCCCTACAATTTTGAATACTTATTATCTAGTCATTCATATGCATTTAAAAAACAAAACAGTGAGACTCTGTTCTTTTAATGAGATACTATAATCAAAATGACAAAAAATATTTTAAAGAGTCTATCAATTCCTTTTTTAATCATCATCCAAATATTAAATACAGCATTTAGTGGGTTCATTAAGGTAATGCTTGTGAAGCCTCTTTCTATTCCTGATGTACGCAACTATTGTTATATTAATTTCTTTAGCAGATTAAACTAAATTGTATTTAGCTCATCCACACAATGCAGGAATCATAATGGGAAATTCTGTGCCATGGATCATACAACAAGTAAGAACAGATGGCTATCACATTTGGGTTTAGAACCAAAATCTATGAATCTTCATTTATTCAGTGCCTTCTGACTAATAGAAAAGCATAGGTTTGTTTTCTCTAAAATGTGCATTTGTCCTTCCATTGAACATCACTGGCAGATGTAAAAGTATTGATAAAATAGTTTTGTGAATGCCTCAGAGAATCTCTTGAGGGGAAGAAACCAACGACATTACAGTGGAAAGTGTTTGAAACAACATCAGGTGTGTTCCTGACATATCAGCAGTGGCAGATGCAGTTAAATGTATGGGTGTTCCAAGCCTCCTTCATGGAAGTTAATTTAAAGGTGGACTTTAATGGCTTCTGATTTTTTTTTGTTGGATAATACGGGTCATAAGCAAAGACATTTGCTTTTTTGTTGTCTATATTTTACCATCTTCTTAATCTTTAATGTGTTCTCAAAAATATGATGGCTCTCAGCTTGGTTGAGCACCTGATTCATACAAAGACATCTTAGCTTTCCTCTGACACTTGCTTTCCACTATATTCACAACTTCCCTTCTAGCTTTTTGGAAGTTGGATTACTAGAGAAACTTCTTTGAGTGGTTCCAGCTCTGGTGATTATTATTTGCCTATTTTCAGTCCTGAATCAACTGCATTATCTTAATGCACATGCCATGAAGGCTACAAAGATGGGTCTTTATTTATTTAACTGATAATTCCTGTAAAATGACTCCCCTGGATGCCTATCAAGTGATAGTCATTAATATGAGCTATGCATGTAGAACATATAATGTGCACTCAAAGCTATACACTATTTAATTAAATATCAGCATATAAAACCGACAGTGAACTATTAATTTTTTTGCCATTATGAGCTTTGCAGTAGATATTGCAAACAAAATGCTAAAACACATCTTCCAACAGGGAAACAAGGAACATTATTTCTGTTTATGAACTTTATCTACTTAATTTGTGCACAGAATTTAAAAAAAAAAAAAAGAAATTACAAAAATTAATAAACTATGCATAATTTTTATTGAAAAGTATATAGCCATAGACATCTGGTAACATATTGTGTAATATTTAATATCTGATAGCTAATAAGATGCAGAGAATGAAAGAGAGAGAAAAACGATATCCATTCAATTTTAATGGTAATAAAAAATCAAAGTAATAAAACTCTGCTTTTGGACAGAATCTTCTAGAAACTGGGCTAAAACCTGTGGCATGTAAGGTAATTGTGACTTGCTGACAAGGTAAGAGGTCGTCACTTAAATTTCTTATGCAGATATTTGTGATTTAAAAGTCCTGCAATGCATAAATAAATTATATGTTTGCCTTGATTACCAGCAACTTGTTTCCCTGGGGTATTAGTATAATACATAGGGATATTTACATAGCATATAAGTAAAAATATTTTTTTCTTTATTACAGATTTTTCTAGAATACTATTAACTGACAGAGATAAAATCCATTAGCAGAACTCATTATTTTTAAACTTTTAATTTATTTACACTGAGAATAGCTCCTCCTCAGATGATTAGCTGCACTATTAGTAATAATAATTCTTCTTTGCTGTTCCTTTATTAAGACAGCTAATTCAATTTTGTGTGGGGATGAACACTACCATACTGGCTGAAAAACAGATGAAGTATGTGGTAATGAAACAATACTGGGGCTACATCTGGGATCAATTCAGCTGTGTTTCATATTAGATGTGATATAAAGTGTGCATTATTATTCATATGTTATTAAGTCAGGTGTTGACTTGTACAGAATGGAGATAAAAATTCGACAGAAAATATAGGTGAATTTTGTTGCCACATTCAGTAAAGTCTAGTATTTAATAAATGTGAACAGATATCTTTTATCTCTTCCATGATTCTCAAAAGAAGAAGAGAATTAAAATGTTGAAATGTAAGTGAAGGAAAGAGTTTAAATTTTTTTGCTGTGAGTCTTTGAATTGTTTAATGCTGTGCTGCTCAGTCAATGCTGTTACAGGTTATCCAAGAGCATCTGCAGTAAACACCAGTTATACTATAAAAAACCTGCAGAGTTAGGTGAGAGTTATGTGTTTTTACATAGAAATTGCATGTTACTCAATGCAAAATAATTTTTCAATTCATGTTTGAAGTGATTTACTTATACTTGATTTCTTTGAGAAATCTCCTTTGGGTTGACTGTGACATAGGCTTTCTACATTGGATAACAGGCACATAGGAAATGTGAAGCTTTCTTGAGTCAAAAAATCTGTCACAGTCATCTGTCTGTAATGTTATTCTGTACGGATTTCTTCATGAATTATATATAGGTTAAAAGAGTTTGCCATAAATAGTGGGTTCACAGAAAGGACAGGATGAACATTTGAACTCATAGGTAAAAGGGGGAAGCCATTTTTTAGTCTCTCCTCTCAACATGCAGTCACCCATCTAATGCAGCCAGCTACAAATGTAACATTAGTTCAGCATTAAAATTCAATAAACCTCTTTCGTAGTTTCCCCAACAGGTCTCAGATATTGCACAAACAGGCACTACAAGGCTGCCACCACAGCTCTTTCCAAGCACTGCGAGGAAGTGGAAAACACCATTTCTTTGCTTGACTTATCTAAGTCCGGTAAAAATGTGGAATCATTGTTTAACCCTGTGAGAACCATTTAACCCTATGAGGGTTTTTTCTTTCCTTTTGCTTGGCTGCTAGGGTTTTTCATTTATTTGTTTAGGGTTGGTTTTGTTTCTTTGTTTGTTTTTGGTTTGGGGTCTTTTTTTATCCTTCATACATTTTTGTTTTGCTTGAGAAACAAAGTGCATTTGAGAATGTTGAAAAGAGAAATACAATAATATCAATTGTTCCCAGTGCTATGAAGAATGTCCACAGACACAAGTGGGAAATTGCAATTAATCATTCCGTTAGTGGATAAGCACTCTGTGTGGGAGTGAAAAAGGGAGTTAATTCTGGGTTTATTTCCAGTGACACCCTATATCAAGTAAGGCATCATTATAGTTTGAGTCATATAAGCAAAAAGGAATGTTTGGTCCTTATATATTTTCTTATAAAACTGTTTCTATGAGGACATTATATTGATTAAATTTTGCATGTGTTATGTAAGCAAGGATTAAGAAAAAAAACCAACTTTAATCCACCAGACAAATTAAAAAAAATGTCTACCCCAAACCTGCCAAAGATGCTGCTGCAAAATACAAGTTCCCATGCAAACAGAGCTGCTCCAACAGACTGCTGAACAATGCCATTATAGTGAAAAAAAAAACCAAAACAACCCCAAAAAAACAAAACCAGAAATGATAGGTTTCCAATGAGGATGCCAATATAAGTAAATTCAAGCTTCTTAGTGAGATAGTTATTTAAAGAATCCAAAGTGGGTTAAAACTATAAAATAAAATGAAGTTAAGGTGATTATAACAGAAAGTATTTGTTAGTTCCTCTGTCTTAAGCTCTCTGAAGAAAAAGTAGTTTTCAGGGATGATTAGTTACGCTTTTTGAAGGGAATAGACACATCATTTTCTTACAATATTTTGTTACTAATGCACATAAATGTATCTGAAATGAACTGTGAAAAGACAAAGAGTGATTGTATTCTTCTCCCATAGTTTTGTAAATATCACCTTTGAGGACTCTGCCTCTGCACTCTCTCTCTACACTATGTTTCTTTCTGTCAATCTAAATTGCCAAGCTTACTTTGTTAATTCCAGAAATCCTAAATTCATTGTTTATTCAGAACCATTCACAACACTTCTGCACACCATGATCTCTCAGTCATGGCAATTTTAAATTGCTAGTTGCTTGTCTCAGGTTTCAGAAAACAGTGAAATACTGTTTTGCTTCAGCATATCATTAAGGATTGACTCTGTAAGCACTTTTTTATATACTTGACTGCTCAATTGGATATCAGACTTCAGAGAAGTTGTCCTTATGACTTATTGTACTGATGTGATTCTGTTTTGTCTTTGTCTATCTACACAGAACGCTTATTAGTCAAAAACCCTACATACTTCAGAATATGCTGAATTAGACTTGGTTCGAGTACGTATAAAAAGAAAAGATTTTTGTTTCCAGAATGGTTTACTGCAAATAGTGAATAAATAATCTAAATGTTGTCATTTTTGAAATGCTAATCTGAAAGCTTTAAGAGGTTTCTAAGGTGTTGTTTGTTTTTTGTTTTGTTGTTGTTCAAAATACTAACTCATCTTAACATTTAGCTGAAATAGTTTTTGAAGATTTTACTGGCCTGTAAGGCCAGTGATGAATCTGCTCAGTGGAAACAAAACATTTCAACCAATTCTCTATGTCATTTCCCAAGGAAGATGAGAACGAACAAACATGTAACCAACTATTCTTCCTATTTAAAAAAAAAAATAAAAATTCTTGTTACTATAGGAAATTTACATCTCTGATAATGTAGTTGGGTATATAATGTGGTGGTGAGGTATTAATTTCATATTAACAGGATACTGAGTATTTCAAATACAACACTAGAGAATAGAATTAATTTAAATGTTTTTATACTTACAAGAATATTTGCACAGAAAAATTATTATATTTATTATTAAATATAATAAGTGAATGTAATTTTTAGAATTTTTGTAGAATGCAAGATGTGAAAATCACTTGTATGTATATTTAATTAATTTAACATAATTATTGTTGTTTCAATCTATTGCTGCAACACTTGTGCAAATCTCAATTTAATTCATATGTAGCTTAGCCATTACTTTTTACAGTCATTTAATGTGCAAACTGTGATGAAAATGCCAACATATATGGATTTATTATCAAACACAGCTTCCAGCAAAATTTTAAATTACACATTTATTTTTTTTTTATTGGGTTTGCTTTTTTCTTGGAAAATTATCTTGCCATATTCTATCTGGCACTAGCTGAAAGCACAGAGGACTCTAGAAGCTACAAGGAAAATACAACTGTGTACTCTTTTTTTTTTTTTTTTTTTTT
>VWYO01001836.1:4786-19735 GCA_013400275.1 Rhadina sibilatrix | reverse complement strand
TTTTTTTTTTTTTGTATTTCTACTTTTTTTTCCTTAATTCTAATACACCAAGTTTTGAGACCATTTAAGAGGCAAGAATAAAGTTTTTCATATTAAAAAAAAAAAAAGCTTTGTAGTAAGTCACTAGGTTTATGCTCTTATGTTTAAATGACAACATATAATTCACAGGAAAATAGCATGGTGTGTCAAGCAACTCTTGGCAAAAGGGTTTTGTGACACAATGAGTTCTTTTTTCTCAGCAAGAAACTTGTCAAACCCCTGAGACTCCTAAATTATATTTTCTCTAATCTGCAGGAGTAGTTGTTGTTCTTGTTTTTTTTAAATAGAGTTTACTTGCCAGGTAGATTTATAAATATCCCCAGCGTCTCAGTCAGCTGTAGGTGAAAATGTTGGCAAGAAAGAGCTCACTGATGCAGCTGGACCAGAATCCTTCCTGCTTGCTGATCTCACTACAGCTTCCCAAGGGTCAGCACCATCCTGACCACCCCAAGCCACACCGAATATATCAGCAAAGAACTGAATATATTGACCCAACCCATACTGATTATCTTGACAACAGACATTTCAGGAAGAGGGGAGCTCATTATTCATTATTTTACAGAAACTGTGGCAGTAAAAGTGGAATAAAAGTAACAAAAAGGAAATGTCAAAAAATGAGTTTACTATTCGAGGAGAACCCCCCACCCCAAGGTGTGTGTTCTACAGACCAACTCTGTGGAAGTATTCCTTTCCTCCTAATTCTAACATGGAGGGCATACCTAGCCCAGATCACTGGCTTATCCTCTCTTCCAAAGGTACAGACCAATGATACCTTCTAAATACCAACTTGTTGTCTTGCAAGTAATGACCAGTAATTTGGATTCTAAAACTGCGGCTGTGGCCCTAATGAATACCATGGGAACATGCAAAAGGATCCTTTTCCAGCAGATTAGGAAGCCACAAGGTTTAATGCACTCTTAGGAATTCTTAACAGCTATTATAAGCAGTAATTCATCTCACTTAATTTTTCACCACAGAGAAAAATAAGTAGAAGTAATCTACTTAAACTAATCATGCAAGTCTTCTTTTTAGGATATGGTGAGACTGTCTCCTTAAAAGAAGGGTAAGTCCTAGTTTTGGTCCTAGGTTGGGAATGGTTTCTCAAGGGCTCACATAAGGAACCCAGACAGTTAGTGTAGGTACAGTAATATAGGAAGCATTCCTATCCAAAGCACACCAGAGACTCTGCTTCTCTTTCAGCTTTATTTAGCTAAGCATTGGTAGGATTTTTTTTTATTTTTTTTTAACCTTTGGCTTTTTTTTCATTCTTTTTATAAGAATTTGTTGCCTTGAAGCATGAAGTCTGGCATGGAGTTTATTAGAAATATGCTCAGGTGTAAGATTTGAAACTTTTTATTTCCCTTTTGTGATAGGCTTATGTGGTTTAATTTTATATTCAAAATACTGGTGACATTGCAAGTTATAATAAAGCATCCCACATTTTTGCTTTCTGTTTCAGAGCAGTAGTCTGTAAAGTTTTTTGGAAAGCAATGGGTGTTTTGGAAATATCTTTCTAACAGTTATGACCTCATGGTACAGAAAAGTGGTCAAATGAGATTCACTATGACTTGACTTAAAAAGCTTATAGAATTCCAAGGAGATGAGATACGCTGTGAGGGCAGAAGACAAAATGAAGGGACTGTGGGGAAGTAAGGGTTAAAATAAGGAGCTGTAACTCTGCACCTCAGAAAAAATATGAGACATTAAAGAAAAAGAAATTTCAGACACTATTTGAAGGGAATTAATACCAGGGGATTTGGAAAAGCTTAGTTTGACCAAAGACAACCAGTATTGGAAAGGACTGTTCTGCTTCACTGTCTTGTAATCCTTTGTGGCTGCTGTGGCTAGAGAGGGCCACAGGATGGTACACATGGTGTTGAGATAATCCAAAAATATCTGGCAGTGCATTAACCTTTATGCCTATACTGCTGAGCCATGACACAAATGACTGGCTCATCTGATTATGAAAATGGTTAAAATGAGGAACAGGCAAGACAAAACAGGCAACAAATAGATAGAGATGTTAGGAATAAGGAAATTACACATTCCGGCTTCTGTCTTTATTTTATATGAGAGACACAGGGGATGATGATGCCTGGTGGGAGCAATATCTTCAAGCCAGTGAGTTTCTTAATGCTCAGAAAGAGAACAATTTGGGACAGGACCACCAGATTCAAAGACAATGAAAATTCACTGCAGATGAATAAAGAACCATGTGCCGCGGTGCAGTGGGTGTGAAAGAGGCAAATTTCCAGGGCTGAGCATTACACAGTTCATCTGATTTCCATACGTATGAACCCACTGTAAGATGGAAAAATGGTAATCCTGAGAAGGAATTTCCATTCTCCTGTTTCACATTTCTTTTTGATGCCCATGCTCTTTCCCCACAATTAATTTTGTTACATGCATTATTTTCTTCAGTTGTAGCCAGCATATATTAACTAAAGGTGATTTAACCAAAACAGCAAAAATGTAAATATATTAAATAAATAGTAATGCATTTCATGATGCATATTTAAATAGAAATATTTTTCTAATAAATAAATAAAAACAAATAAATAAAAATAAAAATATTTCCTAATCTGAGTTGAAGTTGATGGACTGTAGACGAAGCAGACTGAAGATATCATTAAAAGGTTTGCACAGATTTTTATCTTTTGTCTTTTCATTCTATGTAAGTAGTTGCAGGCTGATGACTTTCAAAATACAGTTGTAAGGGTATCAAAAACGAGTGAGTAATAAAGCAAACAAGAATCTTTAAAAAAACATATGTCTGCACTATTTTTGATAAATTTTTCTAGCTCTTCATTCCCATGTATTTTTCTCCCCACCAAAAGTAATTGGACTGGGCAATTGTTTCACAGCCATGCCTAGATTTCAAGGATGCATATTCCTTTGAAATGCTATCACATAAAAAAATAATCAGAGTGATATTTTGTTCTTGTTGCCATTGTTGTTGATTTTGTGTTTTGTGGGTTTTTTTATCACATGGAACATTAAGATTCTGGCTTTGCAGTGAGTATATTTGGTCATTCAACGTCACACAGAAATGGCATGAGTGCACAGTAGAAAATGGCTCTCTGGAAATGCAGTTTCTGAATGTTACCTTTGCTCTCTATTTTCTACACTTTCTTTAGACTCTGTTAATTTAGAGAAACACAATATTCATGAAAATGATATTGATATTTTGGACTTACTGTGGGGTTTTTATGAAGTACAAACCTTTTCCTCTACTTGAGTGCTGTAATGAAAAAACAGCAACCAAAGCAGCTAACCAAGGGGAAAAAGTAGTACTGCTATGTTCAGTGTTCACAGCAATGTAAAACAATCTCTCTGCAAAATGATTGGGCACCAGCTCCTACAAGCTATTAACTGTGCAGCTTTAAAAAAACAATGTTAAACTTGACAAGAACTCATCTGAGAGCACTAGCAAAGAGAGCGGTTTGTCTGAGTTGTCCTCCCATTGAACTTAGAGTGCTAAAGCAAACAAAAAATGTCATTAACTTGCAGCTATGAGTGTGCCAATTTATTGTCAGAGGAAATACTTTGAGATTCCTGACACTTTATTACAGTATTAAAAAACTTGACAATCCCAAGTTAAGTTCTCACATGTATTTGTTTTCTGGAAAAAGGTGCCAATTCTAAGTATTCCCTGTTCTGATAGTCAGAAGGATCTGCTTGAGTTAAATCTTATTTCTTTGAGTTCAGTGCTCCCTGATTTCTCTGGAAGAGAGCTGGATGTATCTTAAAACTATCTTCTGTGGTTTTGTTATAAATATTTGTTTTGTACATGGGATTACTTGGATCGATAATGAAACTAATCTGTTGTCAGCTGTGAAGATACGTAGCTGAAAGTTTCTCCTGAATAAGAGTTTGTGGAACTTTTCAGCACTTTCAGCAGATAATTGAATGCTGACCAGCATGACAGCAATGATGAAAACTGAACCTAAGTCTTGAAAATATTTGCTCTTCACCAACTCTTTTAAGATCATCAGAGATGTGTTGCCAAAGATTCTTGCCACCCAATTCAGATAAACTGGGTTCCCCTTTGCTGAGCAGGGTGTGATTAGATGCTGAAATTCACTGGGATGAATCCTGATGAGGGATACCCAGCCTGAAGGATACTGAGCCTGCACAACAGCTTGGTTCAACCCTTAAATGAGCCAATATGACATAGTAAATTCAGCCACTTCCAGTGGGAAGTTTTGTGTGTTAGCACACAAGACTTCAGCTTGGTGAAGGTGTTTTGTCTTTCCTCACCAGGATTTGTCAGCTCTTCTAAACCATGTCCATGTCCATTCCAGCCCTGAGCCCGTAATGAATGTCCCAGTGTGCCAGACTGCAGTCCCAATAGGGGTTTCATGTTTGCCACCAGAACTGCTCACAGAAATTTTTATAAAGGAAGCAAAAAACCCAAATCATATTAAGACTATTTGATTCTGGAATGGAAATGCAGTAATTTTTGAAGATGCAAATACAAATCCAGACATTATTTTAATGAACTAGCCCATTAGTGAGCCTCCCAATTAGCAAAAATAGCCTTGCTTATGTGAATAGTCAGTGCTCTAAATGCATGTTTTAGCTTACTGGGCCACTTGAGGCACTTGGCATGTAACACTTTAAGTATGTTGTTTTGGACCAGTGACAATTCCTTCTGCAGACCGAAAGAAAGATGGACTTAGATGAAGTGTTGGCAAAGGACCAAGTCCTAAAAAGGAATGGCAATTTCTTGTCAAAGACACAGCACAGTTCTATTCTCATTTCCTGGTAAATGAAAGTGTTCTTGCTGTGACCTGTAAACATATCTTCTTGAGTTTTATTGGTTGTAAGACTGACCCTTCCTTGATAAAACTGCTTGATTATGGCAGCGTGATGGGAGCATGGCAATGGTCCTCATGTTCCCATTGCCCCCAAACATGTGCAGATGCCTCCAAGAGTAACTAGTCTGGGATTTATTCTACAGCAACAGCTATTTTCCCCCTTTTGTTTTTCAAAAGGCTTTCATTTTCTTGCCTTACTTTTTAATAAAATTTCTGTGCTTTCTCACTCTTTCATGCAACGTATTTTGCCTCTAGACAAGAACAGAGTGAGAAGGGAAGCAGAAAAAGTAGATGAAATAGATGCTTCATGGTATTGCATGATCTATGTACACTGGTCTTGTTTACAAACCTCTGTCAAGTGATCCTCCTTTGCCCCAGAGGTAGAGAGGGAATCGCTTCCCATTTATTTTTGTGAATGCCAGTCAGAAAGTTTTATTATTTTTGACTCTCCAACTCTTAGGGTTGTTTAAGTGTCTTGAAAGAAATTCTTCTGGTCCTTACCTTTACCCATTCATCTTCTTTGGATGATTTCCAGCTGGTCTGAATCAAGCTTACTGTTTTGGGGTTTAGTACTTATCCACCACCATCTCATCCCAGTGAAAGATAAGCTCATCTGTCTGAGGACAGCTTGCTTAAATTTAAACACATTTTGCTCTACAATATTTCCTGGTTTATCTTATATTCAAAATGAATATAATTCTCACACACAAAAGCCTTTAATGTAATATAGCTGTTGTCAGAATAATGTATGCTTTCCTGAAGGCTTTTTTTCCACTGTCACAATGAAGTAAAAAAGGTGAAAACAAACATCAGAGTAATTGTAGTGCACCACAACCCTGCTGAATAAAAGTGGCTTTTAGTGAACTGGTCACAGATATACCAGCAAGAACACCTTTTTCTGAGGTGACATTCATAAGCCTATTGAATATAGAGAAAGACCATACATTAATATGCTGATTCAACTCAAATTTAGGTGCCTAAATTTATCTCATAAATGAGTTGCATGGAAATAGGAATTATTGTGAGAGGTAATCCCAAAGGAAACTTATATAATCTATCAGACCAGTGCAAGAAACGTTCTGTTGTGAAGATTCAGTGTAAGAAAAGGCCTGTAGGTGAAGGTCTGTGTTTTGTTGAAGAAGGTGTTTATTTTATATTATTATTTAACAAGCAAATTTTTGGAGTGATGAGAACCTCTATGATCATTTAATTGCATACATTTTGGCAATCTTCTGTAAAGAAGAGAAATTAAATTATATTGTACCTTAACAAGTTGTAAAATGTGAGAGTCATTAAATAAAAAAGGATAGTGTTCTCTCACTTCTCTAAATCACTCTTTCTTGTAAATCCTTAAAGGTTTTGCAAATTAGAACAATGTAAGCTCTCTTGGTTTTATAGGCCTTTGTTTTTAGTTTGCAGGGTATTTTTCTGTTTATTTATTTTTATGGGGTTTTTTGTTTTGTGTTTTTTTGGCAGCATGTCAAAGTGAGTCAAAATAGGAGCTGGAAATCAAACACAGATTTCTTAAGTAGGGCCAGATGTTATGGCTACAGCAGTATGCAATTTATAAGAAAAATTAAACTGTTCTAAACTTTAATGTTCTTATTTCCTGAAACAGGAAATGTGATCTAAAACCATAACATTTGATGGAAATATAATTTGATAGGAATACCTGGATCATAATCCAAAATAGCAGTTGTTTCTGAGCTTGTGTTGCCTTGGAAATGTTCTTCTATGTGTTCAACTCTTCAGACCTGGACATTTGTTATGCCTTAAACAGACTTCACTCTCAAGAGAAATCTTTGCTCTCAATAGAGGTAGCCAGTGCATCTCCAGGAAGAGGGATTTGTAATGTCTCCACATATTATCTGTGATCCAGGGTTTGTCTGTGATGATAAACTTTGTTGGTCTTCAGCTTTTACATAAGAACTAGAAAAATATGAAAGACTAGAAATACACCAGCGATAGAGTATTCCAAACTCAAAAGAGTCTTAACTAAAAAAATTACAGAATATGCTGAAAAGGAAAATCCCACATACATAACAGAAAAAGGCATCTGATTCAACAGGTAGTAATTCAGTTTTCTGCCTTCCAAGCATATCTTTTAGGAATATGACTTTCTTCCAACCACATGAGTAAAATGTTGGGAAAGCACTGAGGATTCCCAGCACATCAACAGTTTACTCTGTATCTCACATCACTGGCTGAATTTAGGGATACCACTTATGAGGGTATTTATTATGCATATGTAGAAAGTCCCTTCCAACCCAGACTGTTCAATGGTTCTCTGATTCTATACACATTTTTCATTCCATGTATGCAGAATTAAGCTTAGAGGCATAATGATGTGAGACTGTTAAAAAAAACCCATAAAATTAAGTGTCCATATTAGGAGTGACACCCTATATTTTTTTCCTAATTTTTAAGCCACTTATTTAAAATATTCAGGGTATTTTAAATATATATATATATATATATGCCTTGGCATTTTTGTGCAGACTCCCGCGGAATTCAGCAGTAAGCAGTTTATAAGGAGGAATACTGTCAAAGTAACTCTGGGTGGTATATAACCCAGTAGGTGTGAATGGAAAATTTCTCTTCCTGAAGAGCTGCATTATGAAGTATTGGTGGCTGGTGAGTCCAAGGAAGAGCCTAAAGATCTAATCTTAGTTATACCTAAACTGAGACCTTTATCAGGTTTCAGAGATATTCTGAGTTAACATCAGCCTGGTATCTCACACTGCTGTAGAGGCTGATGGTGATATAAGCACCATGCCTAAATTTTGGCCCCAAGATATGTATTTTATGTGCCATATTATTTATTATTTTTTTATCTCTTTGGTGCGAAAAAGCAAATAAATTAGATTTTTAGGAGTCTACCTAATCAATCTAGTTTGGAACACTACCAAATTCTTTTTCCTACAGATACTACAGATATGGTCCCAGAAAAACCTACAAAATTTTCAGGACAACTCAAGTTTGATTTTTTTCATTTGCTTGTTCTTCCTTTAAGTTCTCATCTGTGAGAGAAAGCAGCAAAATACAGCTTTGATGCAAACTCCACTTCCCCAATGATGGAGCAATTGTCTGTGCTTCTTAATATTAGAACAATGAGACATGATTCAAGATGACAATTTTAAGACATATGTACAGGCGTTTTATTTTTCTGCCTCCAGCCCAGCTCTGAAAATCTACAGCATGTGCTGTCAGACCTGGTGATTAAACATTTCTGACATCCCTGCTCTTAACCAAATTCATCACGATAGCAATACTTAATCAAGCCAAAGGTATGATTGGCTGAGCATATTTCAATGTTTAAGTGGTTTTTTCATTTAAGAAAAGTGTCTTTAAAATGAAAGCTTTTACGTGTGCACATGCACGTATGTATGAGAAAAAGAGAAGGAAGGTTAGCTACTGTATTTTGTATGGAGTAAATCCATCGATTATGCATATCACATATCCTCCCTTTAAATTGCAAATCCTAGAGTCAGAAATCTGGGTGGGATTAAGCTGAAAAAAAGAACAGATGGGACTGTTGATGTGACTGCCAGAGGCTTGGGCAGAAGGCAATGAAAAATAATTCTATTTTTCCCCTAAACTGGGAAAGCTAAAATGGTGATCAGTGGTAGATTTTGGGCAGATGGGATGACTTGGAAAAAATGGTTGGCAGACTTAGTCACAAGATAATGAGAGTAAGATAAGGAGTTTTAGGGTGCATCAGGGGGTCTTGAACTTCAGACATGTAGCAGTGTGTGTTTTCACAAAAGGCAAAAGTAGACATAGGAGAACCCTTGCCTACAGTATGTGATAATCATTCCAGTTCTATTTATCACACAACACATGTAATGCCCTGAATACACTGCAGTAAATAAGTATGTTGGCATCCAGAATTGGAAACGTTTTTCTATATATGTCAGTCTGAATAGTTCTGCTACTATTATCAGTATAATAAGCTGGGTTTTTTTCCTTTTCTTAACTCCATTTTGCACTAAAATCTTTTCCCAGCCCTTCAATTTTACCCAGGTGATCACTCTCTCAATTTCTTTGCTATGAAATATCTACTGTTGATTAGTAAATATTCATATAGGACCAACATCTCATTGTCTTGAGAAAGAAGCAGAAAAGTGAAGTCAAAATGCTTCTTCTTAATGGTAAACAAAAAAACCCACTAGCATTTACAACAATAACGATAGTAAATGCTAGCATCTATCTTGAAAAACATATCAATAACTTTTTTGATGGGCTAAAATACATCTCAAGTAATTCTACTGAGTACTTTTCCAGAACTTTCTATGTCAGATGTTCAGATTAAAAATCACTGTAGAGGTAATTTGTTTTGCTTTATTTTAGTATCTCTTATTGGATGGAATATATAAACAAGGAGAAAAGAGCTCAATTTATAGCACATATGGAAGAATTATTTAAATATGAAAGACTGAAAGGATGATTAAATCTCAGTTATTCATATTTCATTATTTGTTTTGTAGGGAATCTGTTTCATGTTGAAAAATGATAGCAACAAAAGCGTTGGAGTTGTAATATAACTCATGGTACAATCGGTACAGTTTGTCGTGTTTGAATGTCACCATACCTTTAAATATTGGCAAAAGACCTCTGTAGATAGACTACAGTGCCAATGAAAAGCGATTTTTTTCCCCACTGGTTTCTCCATAATCTGTAGCAATTCTACCAGTCAAATCTAATCAACTTTTACAAAGAAATCTTAGTATTCCTGGAAGAATACCTTTCAGACTTGCTCTGCAGCATTTGAAGGACAAGCTGACTTCTTTGAACCAATGAATGGAATAGCGTTTCATATAAGTAATGCTAAAATTTTAAAGTATTCATTAGAAAAAGTAATTGTGGTTGCAGACAATTGTCTCACCTATAAATGGGAGCTCATTAAGAATATCTTTAGGATCAGGGCAGGTTTGAATCTCACTCTCTGAGTGTTCCAAGGTGTGTAGGGCAAGAGGAGATTCAGCAGCTTCTGGTGTGGGACTTCGGCAATCTGTTGTTGTGAAATGATGCTGCTCAGGTGATTTGGTATATGCTGTAGCATATGTTGATACATGCACACTTCTGTACAGACAATTTCTTTTATCCATTAGGCCACTCTGCTGGTCTTTTAATTTCAGGTTTCCTTTCAACGTCAGGTCACAAATTTGGATCTGCTCATCAACCCAGAAACAGCCACAGACTGAGCGGTAACCACATGGTCCTGTATGTTACTACTCAAGACCAAGAAGACTTTAAGTGCAGAGCTGCACAAGGTGGATATAATGTGGATTTCAGCATGCATCTTCTGTTTTAACTCTAGGAATGCAAGGAAATAACCAGTCTGGAAACCCAGCCTTCATCAAAATTGCATCTGATTTCTGCGTCAATATAAGAGTATGAAAATTATATGTAGCTGGCTGCAAGCTGACATACTTGAGTAGCCAGCTGAGACATCACCTACTATGTTTCAGATACTGTACAAATATTGTTTACACCAGAGAAGGTCACAGGAACTCATTTAATATTAGTAGTGCTGGAGTTCAGTGACAAAACTTTGTCAGCTGGTGTGACAGTTTAATGAAGATAAAGAGGACTTTAAAAGCTTATGCTACAAAAGAACGTTCTGTTTGGGGAAAATAATGAATGGATATCTTGCTTGGCTAGGAAACAGAGAAAAGAGAAATCATTTCTCACTGTTGCAGCATGTCACAGTGGCATTTTGGCCAAACTCTCTTTGAAGGATGTCCTCATGAAACACTCTATATTCTGATATTCAGAACAACAGGAACTATCTGTAACAGTGGCAAGAAGTTTGACATTTGGATTCTTCAGATAGGATATTTAAATACATGAAGAAGTATCTAAGTAGTAAGTGACTTGATTGTTTTGATTTTTTAGATAAGTTAAATAGCAGAGGTTCTTCTTATGTCAGACTTTTTGGGAAAGAGGGCAAAAGGTAGTCAAGCAAACAAAATATCTTTAGTTAATGAGAAAAAAGATTTTAGCAAAGTGATATCCTTTATCAGAAGTGAGGCAGGTACTTATCAATCAGTTTCACACAACCTGAGCCATCTAAGCTGTTCATTCATGTCATACCATATGTGAGGTGCAGACTTACTCTCTGAAACTTTATTTCTTTTCTTCACTTTTCTTCACAGGAAGAAGTCACCTGGAAAACGTTCTGTACCTTTATAATCAACCAACACCTCTCACCATTTCACTCTCTGACAGAATCCTGGGTGTTATCTCCACACTGGGCTTTTGCACAGTTCTCACTTGCATCTCATGTTATTGACAAATATTGTGCTACACCACTGAGTTAGGCACTACTTACATGTATCTGCACTGCACCAGCCACTCATGTTTGAGCTGGGATCCTGCAAGTGGATTTGCATGAGTTCTGTAAGAGCTGAAAGGAGTATGTATGATTGCCCACCCTGTTAATATTCATTCATCATTCTGGTTAATTAAGACTGGGAGTTTTTTAAGTCTTGAAAAAAAAACAACTTTATACATGTTAATGAGAAATAGTGTAACCTTGGATTCCAAATATTTTTCCCACTATAACTCTGAGTAAAAGAATAATTTCCTTCCTTGAACCACATTTTTGGAAGCCACATAGTTGAGCTAAGTTTATTACAAAACCTCATAAACAAGTAAAATTTGTCTTCACTTTATGTTTCAGATAATTATTTATGCACTTTTCAGAGGTATGGGCCCTCAAATTTCTGTTACATTCCCTTATGAAAAATTCTCCTGGGAAACAATGACATATTAATAAAATCAGATGATGTGGGGTTTCCTGGAAATCATACTTCAGTTTGGAAAGGCACGCTGCTGGTGGGCCTTGGAGACATTTAACAATGCTGGTCTTTGGTCAAATGGAATTGAGTTCTCTGCATTTCACTATGAAGGTATTCATAGAACAGGCAACAGTCTTCTTCTACAGTTATAAAGTGCTTATATTCATATGTACATTTTTACATTAGACCACGTCCCCAGACAGCTTGTTCCAGTGACCAACAACCCTCTGGTGAAGAACCTTTTGCCTGATATCCAACCTAAACTGTCTCTGACACAACTTCAGACTGTTCCCTTGGGTCCTGTCACTGGTCACCACAGAGAACAGAGCAGTGCCTGCCCCTGCTGTTCCCCCACGAGGCAGCTGTAACTGCAGTGAGGTCTCCCTTCACTCCCATGCAGGCTGAACAGACCAAGTGACCTCAGTCACTCCTCAAACATTTTCCCCTCAAGGCCTTTTACCATCCCTGTGGCTCTCCTTTGGAGGCTCTCTAATGGTTGGAAGCCTTTCTTATCTTGTGGCATCCAAAACAGCCTCCAGGACTAAAGGTGATGCTGCCCCAGCCCAGAGCAGAGCAGGACAATCCCCTCCCTTGCCAGGCTGGTGATGCTGGGCCTGATGCTCCCCAGGATAGGGCTGGGCCTCCTGGCTGGCAGGACTCTGCTGGCTCATGTTCAGCTTGCAACAACCAGGACCCCTAGGTCCTTTTCCATGGTGCTTGATCTCCAACCTCACACTCCCCAAAAAGTTTGGAGAATGAAGGTATATATCCTGCTAAGTGATCACTCTTATTTGAGATAACTCCTCTTCCTATGTGGAGCATTTTCATGAAGAAATATAAATCATATTATTACTATAACTGAATCTTCATCTATTATACAAGTCTCAGAGAAATAAATAGCACAAGGGTCCCATTCATCAGAAATAGATGAATATTTTGTTCACAAAAGAAATATACATAGTAAAAAGATGTGCAGTGGTAATTACTGTAAAACCAACTTACCAAACAGAGCCATTATCACATCTGTAGCTACATTACTTTTCAGTGATGTTCTTCATAACAACTCTGATTCCCAACACAAAATGTATTTATTATAATGGAACATCCTCTACTTATGAATAGATTTCCACATTCAGTATTTTACCTGCCACTGAGCTACCTAACTCTCAGTGAACATCACCTACTTAATGCTTTCATCATGATGCTATGATGCTGAAAAGAGCAGTTTCAGACATTGTACATTTTGCCTCTTGTTCTTACCCAGCTTATCATTAGAAAAATGTTGCAAATATTTTGCTAGTGATAATTTCTAATTTCAGCTTTTCAGTTCCTCCTTTGGTGGTGGAATGTCTTCTCAGCTGTGTGCTTATGAATTACAGTGAAGAAAAGTGCAGTTTGCATAACACTTGTACTTTGTGAATGGGATTAGCATTTCCCCTTATAATTTTGCTAAACAAGAATTGACATAAAATTTAAGAGAGATCACAGAGATCTTGTCACACTTCATGAAAAAAAAAAAGAAAGCTAGATTTTTTTTTTTTATTTTCTGCTCCTTTGTATGTTTTCACTCTTCACATCAGTTTGGATTTTGCCACATAGTTCCAGTCACATGTAAAGACATCTTTATGCTCAGTTGTCTATAAAAACACAGCAGAGATTTGCTGTCTAGTCTGTTTCCAGTCTAATCTTGGAATACACTGATGTGTTTTCTGACATGTCTATACTCATGTAGCCCTTAGTCCATTAGCTGGAACCATTAAATTATTTTAGGAAGAAAATTTCTGATTTTCCTGCAATGCTTATTTTTATTTTTAATACAAATGACTCTCAGAGTGACTGTGGAGTGAAAAGGGAAAGTGACAGGATCTGCTACTTTGATTTAATTCCCCTTGGTATTTATATTCAGTCTTCTGATAACAGCTTCCATGGTCTCATCTTTCCAGACAAACTGACAAACTCTCTACAAGGTTTCATTCTTGATTTTTTAGTTATTTTCTTTTTTAGCTGTGTAAATACTACCATTTAAGGAACTCACAAGCTGGATTCACATCACCTAATTTTGCCAGATACAGGCATGAACGTTAGCTATTTTGCCTGGCTTTCTCACTAGACAGTAAATGAAAATAGGTGACTTTGGGACGTGAATCCTTGTATTCTAAACTGGATTTCTGAAGTACTTTTCCCTTTATTGCATGAATATTTTTGGTGAACATTGTACTGGACACTAATTTTTACCTGCCTGAGTGGGAGTGGAATAAATCCCACTTTGTGAGCTAATCTGAGGTTTAAGAAAATGCAATCTCTGAAGTAAATACCTTAAATAGCATTGATAATGTACTCTGTTGATCTGAGTCATGCAACCCTGAACACAACTAATGACAGAATGCTGACTTGTCCTTCCATTATCTAAATGAGTTACAGATAAATCTGTTAACTTGTATTTCTGAGAAACTGCTTCATAGAATTTTTGTACCAGTTTTACTAAGTTTTGAAGACAAAATCTGGGCTGAGCCTTATGGTTCTGTTTTACAAATGAAAACTTCTCAGTCTTAAAACATCAATTTAAAAAACACTGAGCTCTAAATACTGCTAAATTAATCAGAACATAAAATTGAATAAATATTGGCTCATGGAGAGACAGATGCTAGTTTGCCAGATCATATCCTTCATGAAGAGATGAATTAATGCATGTTTCTTCCTTCCAAAATTATTCTGATGTTCTTTATCTTTCTTGCAGGTACCATTAATTTTAATTAAGTGAATTGTAAGAGCAAAAAGTAAGATGAAGGCCACAATGCTAATGTGCTATCATAGTCATAAAAGGCAATGTACAGGCCCAGCTGGGTATGCCTGTTGACTAACAGAAATCATCAATTCTGGTCAGATATATCTTTTATTTGCAGAGAAAAATAATTTAGAATATACTGACAGGTATTGGAATGTGGCTGGTCTAAAGCCAGCCCTTACACTTTAGCAGGAACTACCATTCAGAGGCTTGAAACAGAGTAGATTTATCAAAGTCCACATCCAATGACAAGATGGGATTTGGATTCATACTCTGTCTCAATCTGCTCAATGATTGTTAAAGATATGCCAGAGAGTGGAGAATGACTGAGAATCATCAACTGGTTTTCTGTTCCAAAAGTATAAAATAGCTTATTCTGTAGTTATTACTGATTTTGAAAATCTTGCTGGAATTGAACAGTATGCTTTAAAAAAGAAAAACACAGCACATTCTGGGGAAGAACCTCTTAGCATAAAATGAGAAACTCAACCAAAAAAAAAAA
>VWYO01001834.1:25210-44381 GCA_013400275.1 Rhadina sibilatrix | reverse complement strand
AATTTGGATCACTTGTTTTTACTGGATTCTCTGTCTTATTGATGGAATAATGGTGAACTGTATTTCTTTTAAAAGTCTCAGCAAATGTATTAGTTTGGGAACGTTTCTGTGATTTTTATGCCTAGAAATATAAAAACATAGATATATCACAAATATATTTATCTAAATGGATAACCCCCTAAATAATTTTGTTCTTTCTTTTGAACTTTCCTCTGGAATGAGATATGACATACTGAATCTTTGAGTAATATTTTATTGCAATGCAGTAAAAAGTTGACTTGCAGTTTTATTATTACTGTAATTTTCATTCAAAATTTTACATCCACAAATTAATTTTTTTTTTAAGTTGAAGTCAATGTGGAATACGTTGTCCTGACTGGTATCCTGAATTTTCCGTTTTCCTTACGTGCTGTTCAGAGTGTGAATGCCATTTTGTTTCCCAGGTAAAATTATCACTTGCTGGTGGTTTACAGCCTTTCAGTTTATCTTTTGAATGGGGCTGTTGAGGGTTTTCCTAAAGAGAACAGAGGGCAGCAATGGCCATGAAATTCTAGGGACCTCGGAACATGCTAGGAGTGGTGATATTTGGTAGGAACAATAATTCTAAAATCAGGAGGGGAAAGCCAGTGATACTAGAATGAAACAGCAGTGCTGACTTTCTGTGTGCTTCCAGAAAGAAGCCTGATCTCACTGGAAAAGCATCTTCAGTGGAAGTTGGTGTCTGGAGCAGGGATGTGGCCATAATATTACGGGGAAAGTGGAATTTCCCGTTTCCTCATTTGGAATCTGGAGTTCCCTTTAGTGCCAGCTCTAGTTCTGTGTTGTGCCTTTACTGCAGGATCAGGCTGAAGAGCTCCCAGAGTACAAACAATGAGCTTTCATTTTCTGCCCCTGAGAGTGGGCAGAAAGGCTGGTGGGCCTCCATGGCCCAGCCTGTCCCTGAGAAACTGAGTTTGCATTTCTGCCCCAGGCACACCTTTGTGTGCCCCAGCATCAGTCCTGGGAGGATGCAGGCAGCTGGCTGAGCACTGAGCTGCAGTGCCTGCCCACACTCATCTGCCCAGCTTCCTTCCACCTGTGCCAGCTCCGTGTCCAGGAGAGCCTGTCAGCCCTCAGAATATTTGGTCTGTTTTCCCATACTGTCTTCATTTTAGGAAATTCATGCTGATACAGGTTCCTCAGGGCCACATTTCCAGCACCCAGTTTCCAAGCTCAGTCTAGGTGGAATTGCTGCAGACAACCAGGTGTGAGTGGGGGAAAAAAAAAATCACCTTGTAGTGATAGAAATTATCCATACTTCAGTTATTCCTGAGCTTCTGTGCACCCCATCCCTCTGAGCCACCAAAAATGTCCACTCTCCCCAGGCACAGGGAGTCATGAAGCAGCAGAATATAGAGTGTCCTCTTCCTGTTCCTGGTTTTCCACCCTGGAATTTGTTTCTCACCCTGAGATCCCTGACCCGTGCAAGGCAGAAAGGGGCTGTCCACCCAAGTGCTACTTTATGATCTGGTGAGGGACAGTGTGGCATGCACGTGTTCTGAGATTCCTGCCATTGGTACGGGGAAAGGAGAAGGGAAATCTCTGATGAGCTTGTGTTTTCCTCACCTCTCGTGAGCAACATGTGACAGCTTTGAGAAATCGTGTTCAGGAGAGTCATTATGGTGCCATTTGAATTAGTGACATCAAAGTAAAGACTTCTCATTTTCTAACAGTTTATTTTCCCAGTGGTTGTCCGGTAATAGCCACCACTTCAGTCACAGGGTCAGGGAGTTCACATGTCATTAGCACACTCTGAAAAGCCTGTAATGCCTTTCTGGTTTTATTTTTATTGTTATTTATTTATTAATTTTCTTGCTCTACAGTTTTGGGTGGAACCCTTGCAGTCCTGAACCAGGGAATGCTTTGCTGCTTTGGCAGCCCACCTGTGCATCCAACAAGGAGAAATCTTTGAGGAATGGAACAGAGGATGCTCTTGCTATTGTGACTGCACTGAAAATATCTCACAAGTTTTGTGCTTTTTTATGGGTACAAATTGGTCCTGTGATGGGTAAGCCTTGGAAGTGGGTATTTCTAAGTTAGAGGAAAATTTCTGAGTTTTTACTTACCAAGATCTGCTGTTGCTTTGTGATCAGCTGTGCTTTGGGAGCATTAAAGCATTGGATTGAGAATTCTGCTTACCAAACCGTAACAAAAAAATTGGTTCCACTTCGAGATTACTTTTTTTTTTTTAAAATGAAAACCCAAATGAAAAGTGCTCAGAGTATTTACACTTCAAGTGACCTCAGCACAATTCACAGTTGTTCAGCAGGGAAGAAAAGTATCCAAGTCCTGATGTTCTAATTCATCATTAAAAAGATTCCACAAGACAAATAAAACCACTTATATTCATTTTTCTCCCCAGCCTGCTTCCATTACTCAGTAGTGAACAAGACATAAAGGTGATCTGAGCCTGAGAGTTTAACCAGAAATAAAATACAGGGATGGATCCTGGCCCTCACACTTAGGTTGTATTTTCCTTTAGAAAATTTTTTCATGTGCTTGTGGGGTACCAGAGATAATGATGTGTTGAGTAGGGGCGAGGGAATGAGACTCTCAGTCAATAAATTTGCTCAAAATGCAAGCAAGTGAAATAATCTGGTGCAGCTGTTCTGTACAGGTACATAGTTCAAATCATTTCAAAGCTTAGGCTCTAACAGAAACAGTTGGGTTGGAGTACAGCACACCAGAAATGTCATTTATGTCTCTTTGCAGGAATTTAGGACAGGGAGAAGAATTGAATTTAAAATTTCGTTCTGAATCTTATCCTAATTTTACTTAAACTTATCCTATTAATGCTGAACTCAGAACCATTCTTGTAGAAGATTTCTATTTAGAACCAAAAATCACCAAAATAGCTTTTTTAGCAGCAGAATGGATTTCCATGGGAATTTTTAAGCCTGGTAATGTTTTTGGGGTTTTTTTTTAGTGGTCCAAAAGGGAAGATAATTTTCTTTTCCATTGTGAACTTCCCATTATATATTAGACTGTCTGCTGTAATAGCCCATGTTGGTGCAGTGTTGTGCAATAGGTCCTGGATAGTTCAGCTAAAAACTCATGGCAAATACTGACTCTTGAGAAGGGTGTCCTTCTCAAGGAAGACTTAAATGACCCAGATTTATTTTATTTTTTTTTAAATATATGTTTTAATTTATCACCACATTTACCATATTGGGAGTCGCAAGAATCATCTCCCTTAACAGTGCCATTTGCCTAAAATTTTTGTGTCAGGACCATAAACCTTCTGCTGCCTTAGTGATTTATCCATTTTCTAGACTCTTTTCCTGCTATTTTGCATGCAAATCCTGTGCTGTCTGCAAGCTGGGCCATGGATGGGTTTTATACACAGGTCATTAAAGAACTTGCCTGTGCATCTCCAGATTTATTAAGTGACTTGGAGTGCCACTCTATCAAGCCATTGTATCCAATTAGTATTTCTCTCCCTTACAGAAGAATTTCTTGAAAAATGTTTGCAGTTTATGAAATTATATATGCAGTTATATGGGCTTTGGGGTAATTACAAATATATTTTAGTTTTCCAGTACATTTTATTATGCTTTGTTATGAACTGTTTACAGCAGCTCTCGCTGGCAGGGGAGAGGAGGGAGGGGAGGGCAAATGGAGCTGAATGTGGAGTAAAACCAAGGGAAATCTCATATTAAAGATTCACCAATGGATCTTTGCAGAGTTTATGCAAACCCAGTGGGTATTTTGTGAAAGTGTTAATGAGTGTCACATCCTGATTACTGCAGATTTCCCCTTGCATTTCCAACCCTACCAAATCCAATTGAAACTGCTAAAATTAACACCACGAGTCCGCAGCATTTTGTCAGGAAAAGAATGGGAAATTTGGTTTTAAAATTTTGTGCACTCATTATTCTTGGAAACGTCTTACGTAGATGTTGATATGAATTATCCTGTGTGCATTCCTTGATGGATGACCTACACTAAGTTGGTCATCCAACTGCCTAAATCTCTCTAAAGGACTGTTTATTTCTGAGCTGTTTTTGCATCTTACTGCAAAGCAAACCCTATAATTAACTGCCCTGGCACTGAGGATCCTGTTAGGAAGGTGCTTGTTTACCAGCAGCTCCCAGGAGCAGCCCTTTTTGCCAAACACATGAATCCCACAATGGGTTGGGTTGGAAGGGACCTTAAAGCTCATCTTGTCCCACCCCCTGCCAAGGGACACCTCCCACCATCCCAGGCTGCTCCAAGCCCCATCCAGCCTGGCCTGGGACACTGCCAGGGATCCAGGGGCAGCCACAGCTGCTCTGGGCACCCTGTGCCAGGGCCTCCTCACAGTCAGTAAAGGATTTCTTCCTGAAGGACGTGCTGGTCCTTTTTGCTGTGTGTGAAGCAGGCCCTGTGATGTGTGAGGTGACTCCAGACTCACTGATTTAGTTCATCTCAAAAGCTGAAAGCTGGTCCTTTAAATTAAAAAAAAATTAAAAAAAATAAAAAAATCATCATTCTGTTTCCCTTTACTTCACTGTTATTGTCAGGGTTTTGAACACTCCAGCCAGCTCACTTCCCTGTTTCCCCATTCCATTCCCTTTTGCATTGTGCTGCGTGGGCCACCCCTCCTCTGAACCTGTCTCTCGGCTTTTGCTGGGTTTGAAGTTCTGAGAGAATGTCACGTCTCCTTTGCTCTCTCTTTTGCCTCAGTTTAGCAAACATATCCTGTCTCTATAACTAGGCCAACAAAGCCCTTGCAGCTCGTGAACACAACTTAAAACCAGAAACGTTTTGGGGGAAGGAGATTTTCCTGACACCCCTCCTGCAGTGGGATGGCTCAGGACGTGGCACCAGGCAGTTGGGCACGGATCTTTTATTTCTCTGCCAGCCTACCTTGTGCTGTTAATATAACCCTGAATGCCGTGTTTGTGACAAGCCAGGATCACAATGAGCCTGTTTATTTCCAGATACTACGTAGTGGCATCGTTCATTTGCACATTAAAGGGAACTTCGGCTGCAAGAAGGCAAATTCGAGGCTACGAACGCTTTGTGATTATTGTAATGCTAATCTGTATTCAATCCCATGTACGTGTCACATCACGAATACTTAAAAAAAAAATTAATTAGTCAACTGTGTTGTGCCACAGATGAGCAGGAGCAAGGGGCTGCTTGCATCCACAAGCTGTGGCATTCTCTGTGCCAGCAGGACTTTAAAGGAGAGAAGGTCCCCAAGAACTGAGCTGGAGGTGGTCCCAACCTCTGCCTTCTACCTGATACTGCAGAAAGTGGTGGCATTTGCATGGTTGTGTTCTATTAAGTGATGAAAATATGTTTAAAGCATCTCAGGTAACAATCCCTCCGCTGCTTTATATCCCGTATTTATAAAGATATTTAAATCTTTGCATTCATTTTAGTAGGAGGTAAACATCTGAAGCTAGTGACAAAAGTCTTATTGGTGTGTTCTGCAATCTGGAGAGCAACTACAAATGAAAATAAGTGGAGTAAAAATAAATACAGCTGCAAAATAAAGATTTGTCATTGACTGAGAATAGAAAATAGGCAGTCACCCATTTTCTCAACAAAATTCTACTTCCGTCCACCTCGCAGAGCTGCCCAGGAGTATTTCTTTGCCTACTTTCTGGGCCAAAAATCTTCTAGGAATCTCCAAACTCTGTCATTCTATTTCCTTTGTGGTGGGTGCAGGCAGGTGTCAGACTGGGGGGACAGGGGTTGTGCTTTACTGAGGGGGCAAAGTCTCAATTCAGGCTCCTCTAAGGATGGCTGGGGGAGGCTCCCTGCTCCCTCAGTGCCTTCCAGCTGTGATGCTGGCCTGGAAATGTTTTAACTTGGCTTTATCTGGGCAGCAGTCAGGGCCCTGCTCCGTGGCAGAGGCTGCACTTTATCATTTGAAGGAATTACCTTGCACACCTTGATTTGATCTCCAAGGGGAAGCAATTGCACTTGCAGGTTTTTGTGGTGTTTTCCATTGTGTTTTGACATTTCCTCACGCTGGTGTGGTGAGCACTGTCACATCTGTGTTTCCCTGGTCGTGAGGCTCTGTAGGGAAATTAACCTTTTGTGGTTTTATTGAGGAAACTATTTGCATTAATACTGTGGGAAGGAAAAGAAAAAAAAAAAAAGACTGCAGGATTGGAAGACGTTTTGAATTTGTGACTCAGTAAAAAAGTTCTGTTCTCTAATTACTAAACAAACAAACAAAAAAGTAATCTGTTTGGGAAAAACAAACACCTAAATGCAGATCCAGATTACCTCTGAAGGACATTTATAGTGGAATATTAAAGTTCATGTTGCAGCCTCAACTAGTAATCCTTGTTCCTGTGGAAATGCTGTCTGCTTTAGGAATGCAAATTCCTGTGACTGCTTTAGCATTTCAACAGGGCTGTGAATATGTATAAGCACAGAAGGAATTATTTTGCTTCAAGACTTTCCAGAGACCTGTTTCTTCTTCATGTTGGTAGATGTGTTGTTACCTTATGTTTCGCATTAAACTTTGCAACAAACTCAAAAAAAAAGAGTCAACAGCCTTGAAAGTGAGTGCTGCTGGTAAATGGTGTCTGGTGCTTTCCTCACACTTGACAAAAATGAAATACAGGTTGTTTTTTTCCTCGATTTGATGCTTCTTCAGAAACTTTGCTTTATTTTAGGGCTTTGGATAAGTGATTCTTTTTTTGAACTTCACCTCCTAAGCAGCAGTGGCTGTGCAAAAAATCCCTGTCCTGTGGAATATGCATTTTTGCTCTTCACAGGAGGGTGAGTACAGGCATGAGTGGTTATTTTTACAGCAGTTTTCATAGCAGTTATGCAGAAAACTTTTTTTTTTTTTTTGGTGGCAATGTTTGAGGTAACATTTATTAGAGCAGTACTAGTTTAGTTGCATCAAAATTATGTTCCTTTGCTATTTTATTGATGGTGTTTCATTTCTTGTTTCTGAATGAAATTAGGCATGACTTTTTGGACAAAATAGAGAAAATAAGATTTTCATTTAATATGCTGCAAACTTTTGCATTTAGCATTGCAGTAAGAGTGTGACAGTACCTTTGGACACTTGCAATGTTTAAGCCATCTCATTTGTGAACTACTCTGATTGTATGAATGGCAGAAACACAACTAGAGCCTTCAAGGGAGATTGGTGACATCAGCAGCAAATACACCCTGGGAAAAGGCAACCCCAACTCCCAATGCACCATGAAACAGTTCAGATGGGTATAATCACATTTACAAATTCTTTATGGAGGCTACTTTTGAGCAGTTGGCTAAAGGAAATCCTGACATTTTGAAGATACAGGAAAATGATTTCTGAAAACACCCAGTGTTTCATGTCACTGTCTTTTTGGAACATCTCTTACACAGGTCCAAAGCTAAACCCAATTATTTTTGTGTACTTTTGTAATTTGTTTCACTGTGCTCTTAGCAACGCTGTGGATGCTTGGAGGATCCAACCCCTGGAGACCATTTTAAAATTCTGCTTGGTAGAGGAAAAACTTTTGTTTTCTGATTGTATTTCTTTTGATAAGAAAGGTTCAGGTTTAAAATCCTTATCCTTTAGATTGTCTCCAAAAGATACCATTTAGCATCAGTTCTCACCACGCATTCTCAGATGCAGGTTTCCTGGAGCTCCAGTTGCTCCCTTTGGGTTTGTGGCATCTGATGGATGCTGGATTTTTTTTTTACCACGTTGGTTGTCTGGCTCAAACTTGCACATGGAAACCACGAACCCCTTTGAAATAAAACTGCAGCATGTTTGTGATCAATCACACGATACTTTTCCATCTGATCGTGCCTCCCTAGGCCTCCCTGGCGTGGTGCTGCTCATTAGGTGGCACGTAGGAAGAAACCATTCCAGCAGGAATCCATCAGGCATGGAGAGCCCCCGTGTGTTGGACATGGACATGCATTCAAGATGAAACCACATTTCACTGCCCTGTTTAACTGTAGCAGAAGCACTTGACAAACTGGGCAGCTGCAGAATAACCTGCTCGAGATGCTACTTGTGAATTTTACCAGTATTCACTTTCCCTCAGTGCTTATGTTGTTTTTTTTTCTTTTTTTTTTTAATAGTTCCCACAGCACAGAAACTTAGTTCAGGAAATTACAGCTAAATCAGTTACCCACTGAAAACTTTGAGCTGGAAGCTTTCTAGGATGTGCACCTTTGTTTCAGTTTAAAAAAAAACTCCAGCTGCACCATTGACTAAAAGGCACATATTTTATAGTTAGGTGCTTTGGTCTTCTCTGCTTTTCTTTGTCAATTGGAAAATTCAGAAGAAAAACACTTCCCCCTTTTAAGGAGAAGAAGATGTAAGGGATGACAAAAAACTAAATTCATTTAGAACTTTTGATGTGCCATGAGACATAATGGGATGGTGCTCATCTGTGCTATTCGATAAGTACATTGAAAATGCTTATTTGAAGGTCTCCAGTAGAAAAGATAGAAATCTGGAATTACTGAAACCTCAGCAGCCACTGCCATCATGGTAATATTTCAGTAATTTAAAGTCTGTTCCTGCAAGTGTAATGGGAAGGACAAAGGTTCAGTTGGTGCTTTGGCCATGGCAGGAGATGTGTGTGTGAGGTCATGGTGAGGATGTGAGCAGCTGAACCCTCCTGTGCCTGCTGTGATTCCAACTCCAGCTTCTGCTCATCCCACAGGTGGTGGGGAGACAGACAGAGATGCTGCTGAAGGCAGTTTTACCCTTGATATGTTACACCTGCGTTAATTATCCAAGAGTGGGAACAGCCTTGCCCTCACAGCCATGGGTGTGATAAAGAGTGAGTGAGCTGGTGGGGAGTCAGTTGGAGTCTGCTGGCTGGGCTGTGAGGAGGAAGGGACAGGAGGCTGTGCAAGGGACACAAAGGGTGAGCTGCTGTACATGGGACAGACAGGGTGAGGTGGCCGTGCTGGGGGCAGGAAGGAACGAGCCAGAGTTGGAGCAGAAAGAGAGACAGAGCCAGAGCTGTGTGGAGCTGCCCTTGGGTGATACAGAGAAAAGGTGTGGGAGACTTTTGAATAACAAGGTGCTGCTGCTTGGAGCCTTCTGCTGATTTTAATGAAGCACCTTGAGTGCAGTGTCCATCATGACTTCCCCATATCTGCCAGAGTATTGTAACCCCAGCTCACCTCACAGGGCACTGCACTCTGGCTCTGGGGGTGCCTCTGTGGGTCTGCTTCACTCACAGCTGCTGGAGTGTCCCTGCTGGCAAACAGGGCAGCCCAGCTGAGCTTCTGCAACCCCCCTGTGGTGACTCAAGGGCCCGCCCTGGCATCCTTGGACCATTAGAGATGTCAGACATTTCATCTCTAGCTCTACTGAGAGGTGGAAGAACCACAGTTACCCACCACTGAGAGAGAGAGGGGTGAAAAGGAGTGTGTGATGTGTGCAGATTTTTATTCAGATTGTATTTATTTCTGTAGCCTGAAAGGTAAATTTTCAGTCACCTTTTTCAAGTTGGACGCAGTAATTCAGACCGTAATTTTGATTTTGATCGTTGTCACAACTTCGTGAGGGATGCAGCTCTTCCTGCAGCAGTGTGTGCTTTGCCAGTGCTTCCCCCTGCCCCCCTTATTTTTTTTGCTAATGAGATAATTAGTTGGTTCAAACTCTTTTTCATTACTTGAATAGAGCACGGGGATCTCTGAAGAACAGAACTGAGAACCACATGTAGCATGTGCCAGGATTGCAGGTGCTCTGATTGCAGGCCCATATGTGCTGCAGAGGTTCAGCAGAACAGGCCAGAGGTAATGGAGATGTTTTCTGACTGCTCTGACTCTGAATGGCCTTGCCCTGGACAGCCTGGTTCTGTAAATTAGCAGTGCTAATTGCTGCTGGTGGCATTTTTAGTGGAACTGAGCTTAACGCTAGGAATAGATGGTAAAAAATCAGATTTAAATAACAGAACTAATAAGCCAACCCATAGTATTTTGTTGATTATAAGTGGTAGGAGAATGTATTTTAGTAATCCCTGCATTTTACTTCACCCATGTTTAGACACACGGGGTGATTTAATTGGAATTTCTAACATTTCAGTGCTTTAATGCTCTGAAACATATTAGCTCTGCCTTAGCAGTTAGTGTTTATTCCTTCTCAGAGCATTGTAGGGTCATTAATCCTTCCAGCCCTCCTGAGAAGTCAGAGATGGGAGACACTGGAAGTCGTCTTATTCTAATTTTACAAGTGGGAAAACTGAAGTGATGAATAATGTGGTCAAGGCCACACGATGAGGCAGTGTGAGCTCCGAGATGTTCTGGCTATTAAGCCCAGTGGTCAGGCCAACCCTTGCAGCATTCTCTTTTTAAATGATACACTTTATTGTGATTAAGGTGCCTTGATGGTCTGTCTAGGTAGAAAGTTTTCTTTTCCCTTTGGGTAATAAGGTGAGCATGGCTACAATAACAGCTTCCAAACATGGAAAACACTATGAAATTACAGCCTGGATTTAATTTTTTTTTTCTATAGGTTAAGTTTTCACAGAGCATAATTAAACCTTGTCTCTCCTACTCTGCCAAAAGGGAGTGCAAATTCTTTGACTTGTATTTACAAAAGGGAAATGATTGATATAAGTTATTTTCCAGGAGATCAGATTGTTCTCGATTTTGTTTGCTGAATAATAATATTGAAAGATGTTTTAATAAACTTGTGGGGTTTATTTTTTGAGAAATAGGGAATATGTGGTAGGAAATTCATTTTGCTGACTAGAAAAGTCCTCTGAGCAGCATCTTGAGAATTTTTCAATAGCGTACAAGTGGCTGTTTACAGATTGTAACTCCAGTTGTAGAAATAGATGTACTTTGAAGTAGCAGCTTATTTGTAGGGTATAAGGAATGCTTTTGTGTCGTGAAAGGGATCAGTTTTTAATGTTTATCTGCAACTTTTTTTTTTTCTTCTCCACAAATGGGTTAATTGCTGCCATCACTTGTGCAAGATTTTCAGGTTTCGTTTCAGTTCCAGACAGTCTTTGCCTTAAAAATGACATAGTCTGCAATACTATTCTAAAAGGAATTCAGAATTTCCCAAGAGATTAATCACCATTTAAGCCAAACGTTAACCATTTTGTATAGATAAAACTGATCCTAATAGCGAGCCCCGGCAAACTTTAGCGCCGCGTCTAATATTTTGATAAGCAGCTAATATTAAGTCCATCCATTAAGCCACTCCATAAATGAATTATTGAGCGTAATCTGCTCTCCCGTGCCCACCTTCCTTTCCCACAAGGCTGTGGTTTTTCAGCTCAGCCGGCGCGGAGCTGCTCTTATCTCCGAATAAAACCAACCCGGCTCCTCCGAGCGCGGGCAGCGCCGAGCCGGGAAGGCAGAGGCAGCGCCGGGCTCTCGCCTCCCGCGGCAGCATCTGGGATTGAAAGTCATAAATAGTGTCCGGCAGCGCTGCCCGGCCCTTCCTCGGCGCGGGGTGCCGCGGGGCAGGCACGGACACACGGACACAGGGACACAGCGGTGGATGCTGCCGGGGCTGCAGGGCCGGCCGGGGCCGCCCGGCTCCCCCCGGCTCCTCCCGGCGCCGCACCGGCATCGCCGCCGACCATGAAACCTTGGCAGCTGCTGGCAGGCGTGGGAGATGCCCTTCAGGTGAGCAGGCAGCGGCGGCTCCGGAGCCAGCTCGGCCCGGGGAGGGCGGGATGCGTCCTGTGCCCGCGGAGAGCGCCCGGAGCCCCGGCTGTGCCCGCAGGGAGGGGCTGGGGCAGCTGGGCATGGGGGGCAGCTGGGCATGGAGGGGCAGCTGGGCATGGAGGGGCAGCTCGGCATGGAGGGGCAGCTGGGCATGGAGGGCTGCAGGGGCCGTGCTGCCACCGGCGGGGACTTCCCCACCTGAAGGCGGTGGTGTCAGGGGGCTGCCGGCCAGGTGAGGGGTGCGAGGCTGCCGATCAGCTGAGAAGATGCAGTGATGCCGACCAGCTGAAGGGAATTAGGGGCTGCCGGCCAGGGGAGGGCTGCGGGGGCTGCCGGCCAGGTGAAGGAGATGCCAGCCAGGTGAGGGATGTGGGGATTTGTTGCTGCCGGCCAGGTGAAGAGGATCCCGGCCAGGTGAAGAGTGCGGGGCTGGCGGGCGGGCGCGGGGCGAGTTACAGGCGCAGCTGATCCGGGCTGTGCCGTGTGCCCGGCCCGGGGCACAGGCAGGATGCTCTGGGGCTGATCCGGGCTGTGCCGGGCTGTGCTGTGTGCCCGGCTCGGGGCAGAGGCAGGGATGCTCCGGGGCTGATCCGGGCTGTGCCGTGTGCCCGGCCCGGGGCACAGGCAGGATGCTCTGGGGCTGATCCGGGCTGTGCCGGGCTGTGCTGTGTGCCCGGCTCGGGGCAGAGGCAGGGATGCTCCGGGGCTGATCCGGGCTGTGCCGTGTGCCCGGCCCGGGGCACAGGCAGGATGCTCCGGGGCTGTGCCGGGCTCTGTGCTCTACAGGCTCAGCGGTGCCGCCGCCTGCCCCGCGCCTTCCTCTGGGTGCCAGCGCTCCTCGGCGAGATGCCGGCAGAAAGCAGCGTGCGGGGGGGATGATCCATCCTCCCGCCGTGTCTGACTGAAGTTTACGTGAACTTCGCCTTCGGAAAGCTGCTTGGCTTTCTGTGGATGGAACATGTACTTTCTGTGGATGGAACAAGTATTAGCACTTATATGAAAGAGAGTCTCATGGAAGGGGGTTTGTCAGGGGGATTTTTGCCTTTCACCAGGCGGGTCACAGCATCCCTGACCAGCCTGGGCCCCTGTTTAGCTTTGGGGTCGCTGTGTGTCACCAGCACAACACACTGATCTTAGAAAACACAATTTATGAGTGTTTGAAGCTTTTATTACTGTACTTGTTAAAATGCACGGGACATAACAGCAGCAGCATTTTGTTAATAAATACAATTTAAACACAGGGGTAATTTTGGCTAACAATCCATTTAGGCGTATTTGCATTGAAAAAAAAAAAAGCAGGAACAGGGTATAAAAGACTGGGATTTAAAAAATGCCTATCAGTTTCCAGCTGGATATAAAATTGCAAAGTAATTTAGATACTCTGAATGACTTTAGCAATGTTCTTCCTTTAAAACACCCACACGTTTCAAAGCGTGCAAAATATGTTGAGGGGAGTGGGGAGGGTGGATTTCTCTAGCTTTTAAATAGAGGAATCTTGTCCAGACTCCTGATGGGGGTATAACATTTTTGAAAGTCTTGCTGTCACATGGAGGAGACTCTGGCACAGCCCAGTTGTGAAATGCTGGGCTCTGCAGTTCAGACACTGTAAAATCACATTGCTTCCAGGAGCACACGTTAAAATCCACCTCAGGTCTTTGATTTTGATGGATACTGAGGAATTTAGTAAGATCCAAAACAGCCTTTGCATTTGTCTCTTCTGTACTGATAAGGAATTTGGTCTTAAGACAGAAGTAATTAGGATTTATAGCAGTGTTGCATAGAAAATTTGCATTTTTTTTCTTATGAAATATTTAGAAAAATCAGTTGACATGCAGTGCATTGGTTCCCTGTGTATTTCTAAAATGAAGCAACAGATATGTGTAATTTCGAATGTCTTGAGCATACACTGTAGCTTTTTTCTTGGATATTTAATGTTTCTGTTGTTGAGCTGTTTCTTGAACATGCAAGCAAGGTTGAAGAGTGAGCAAAACTTCTACTCAGTGAACAGTGTTCCCTTGTCTATAGCAGGAGCAGTAGTGCTGTGGAGGATTATTAGTTTTTAAGATTTGAATAATTTAATTTAAAAAAAAAATGGACTTTGGGGTTTTATCCTTTCCAGGGGCTTTTCTGTGAGTGCCTGGGTAGTATCTGTCAATCATCAGCTTTGCTGCCTTTAAATTTATGGATTAGGAGGGGGTTGGTTATCCCTTTTGGAGTTCTCCTTCCCAAAGCAGTACAATTTTTGGCCCTGGAGATGCTGTGAACACACAAGAGCTCCCATTCCCATCACCTGGTCTGGAAGCTGTGGGCAGGAAGTTCCATTTCATCACCTCCAACACCCTGGTACCTCCAGGAGTGTCAGCACAGTTCATGGCACCCCTTTCCAGGCACAGTTTTAGAAACTTTGACCTTTGTGTTCTTACCTACTCCCACTTCAGGAAATATTTGAAATCAGAGTAACTCGACAATGGATGGATGAAGCAACTTCAGGGTGTTGCCTTCAGTCTTTCCAAATTCAAACCACTTGCCTCAGTCACATCATTATCATGGAATTGTTCAAATTTATTCTTTTTGTAATAAAACTTTCATGTAGGATCTCAGTTTTGAGATCCAGAAAACTCTTCCAGGAGCAAGTGATATATTGGTTGTTCAAGTGATCAACTAGGTGGTATTTGAAATGCTAGAAAAGGTCCAGAGAAACATTCTCAAGAATAATTGGAAGTTTGAGCTTTTCCCTTAGTGAGGAAAAATATTGCTGTTAAATTTTTAATTAATTTTACGAAGATAAATATGTTAGGAAATGGTAACTGAAGCATCAAATTAAAGAGCAGAAGGGAAAGAAACGTGCTCGACTGATGCTTTTAAGTTATTGTCGTGGTAATTGTGAAAAAGTAAACTGGGGGAAAAACACATGGGGAATTTTAACTGTAGAAAATATCACGGCTGAAGTTTACTTCATATTTTAATTTAAGCAAGCAATGTGCTAAAAAAAGTTATTTTTAAGTCCTTAGTAAAAATCCAGCTACTAAAGTCAAGCTTTCAGTTGACTTCAGTGGTAGGGATTTTGGAGCATTTGTTGGAAGGATTGTGTCACAGGGTTTAGAGATGGGAACAAAGACTTCAGAGGGCCTCGATTATTTCAGAGTTTTTCAGGGTTTGGGGGGTTTTATATACATTTGAAGATTGGGACATAATTTACAGCATCTCCTAGGAACTAAGCATAACTTTTGAAACGTGTTAACTTTATGTGAGGATAAAGTTTTGAAACTGTTATTGTACCATAAGTAAGTATATTCCCAATCAAGGGGAAAAATCAGCTTAGCAGAGTTATCTGCCTTTAGCATTGTCTTGGAACGTGTTACAAAGGAATGGGATGAGTTCACCTAAACTGAGCTGTGGGGACATCAGGAGTTCAGGAACGCACTGATGTCCAGCTGCTGGCTGTGCCCAGGGGTGCCTTTTGGAACATAAGGAGTGCCACAGTCACCAGGTGGAAGAGAAATGCAGGCTTGTCCTTTCAGAGGGTGCATCACAAACACCTTTTATTTTAAAATCCAAATGCTGTGGGATTGCATTTGGGTGAGACACCAGACAGCGAAAAGAAATAAATGTGTCACTGCCAAAACTCACTTCTGGTGGCATTTCCTTCTAAATTCATCGTGTCAGCCGTGGAGTTCTCTGTAAGGAGTAAGTCTTTTCCATTTTTTTTTTAATTTTAATTTCCTTTCTGAGGTATCCAGTGGAGATGTTAAGGAACGTGGCAAAGTTGCTGTCTTGAGTGGCTTTGTGCACTCACTACTTTTACCTTAGCTGAACTTCAGTCTGGACAGTGTGGGGATTTGTTTGCTTTGTGGGATTGGAGTTGAGTGCAAAGCATTTCTGCTTTCTGTTTGTCCTCACTGTGCCTGTTGTTCTTTTCATTTCCCTTACCCCTGCTAAATTGCAGAGCCTGTGATTCCCTTCATTGTCTTTGAAAATGAAGCACAGTATGGGCTTCCTTCACAGGGTTGCAATCAGAGATTATTATTTTTTTTTTTTTTTTTGCTGTAGTTAATTACAAATTTCATGCACAGCAATGAGGCTTCTGCAGAGAGAAATTTCACTGATGGTCAGGAATATTTCAAAAATTGCTTTCGTCTCACAGGAGTGGAGACACACAAACTTCTTCTACAGTATTAAAATGGAGAAGCTGCTTGAGTCAGCAGTAACATCCAGATTCAGCAAAACTGGGTTATGAATCTGAGCAATTAAACATGACAAAGAGCCCAGTTTTACTGCCTGGACTTAATATCCTTCCAGTTTTGTTTTTTTTTTTTAATTTTTTTTTTTTGAGGCATAAAAACTTCAAAATNTGGGTTATGAATCTGAGCAATTAAACATGACAAAGAGCCCAGTTTTACTGCCTGGACTTAATATCCTTCCAGGGTTTTTTTTTTTTTTAATTTTTTTTTTGAGACATAAAAACTTCAAAATGTTCCTTTATGTAAGGGGTTGACAAAAACAAGGTATGCCTCCATGCCCCAGAAACTCTTGAAAATCCTCTTGATTTGCTTTTGCACCCACAGTTTTTATATAATTATTTTTGTTCTCAGGAGAAGGAAACACTGTATTTTCCTCTGGTTTGGATACCTGGAGTTTGGCAGCTACTCATTAATTACCTGCATTTTGGTAGAGATCATTAAAAACAAACTGGTTAAATCAATATTTGACATGGATGAAATATAAGGTTTTGCTTGTGATGATTTGAAACCCCATCAACATTTTCGTGTGGAGGACCAGAGGATCTCTTTTGGTTTTGTTGGGGTTTTTTGGCGTGTTTGTTTTTTGTTTTTGTTTTAGTTTTTTTTTTTTTTTAATCTTCTGTTTTTATATATTTGAGGTTCGGAAATTTTAAGCAGGTTTCCTCTCTGGTAATTACTGCAAATTTAGCTAGGAGGAGAAGGGGAGGGACAGAGCCAGATGTAAATCATGGCACTGATGACTAATGGCCCAACCTGAACTTGATCAGAACTTTAGCAGAGATTTTCTGCTCATGTCTCCTGTGGTGGAGTGTGATGCAAAATCCTGGGAACAACCTCCCACCCTTTGCAGATGTGAATTATTCTGTATGTGCTGGGCTGCTGCCTGGACAGGTGTTTATGTCTTTTTTAGCTTAAATGTTTTCCTTGTTGAAGCTGACCTTTCTGATTCCATGACTAACAGGAATCCAAGGATGATGTTTGATCGTTTTTCCAGATGAATGAGTTGTAGCTTACGTGAGGGCTTCTTTCTGACTGCTAATTAACCTGACTCTAATGGCTTCTTTAACTGTAAAATCCTCTTACAGCCCAGTGAGGTGGGAGGCACACGTGGCACTGAGAACTTGCACTGTTGCCTGCAGCCCTTAACAGAACCAGCATCATTTGGGGAGTTTAAGCTGAGCCTCGGTCTCTCTGAACAACTGAGGCAAGCCTTCCAAGAACACAACATTTAGATGAGGCCCTGGCTCCCTCCTGGACTGTTTTGTGTGAATTTTATGTTTCCATGTCAGCATGAAATGTTCACCCCTTTCCAGCTGCTCTGCCTGTCTGAGAGGACATGTCCTTGGGGCTGTAATCCTGGGGACACCTCTGGCCTCTGGCTGTTCAATATATGACAGCAACAGGTTGTGTGTACAAGGGTAAGAGATGCATTTTATAGAATATATCTGCTGTCACCTGTGCTTGCAGGGAAGATATTTGGCTGTGACACAGAGTAAGCTCAAACCATTAGTTTGTGGGGTTTTTTTCTAGGAATATTTTGCAAGAGTAACGACAATGAATATCCTCTCATGCTTTCATTTGAGTGCTTTAGCCATTTTCAAAACAAGTGTTTATTGGTGAGGTCTGGATGATGGACAGTGGTGGGATGTCCTGGTTTCCCACCTTGCTGGTTAAGCCAGCACCACTTGAGGCTGTAATCCTGCACTAATCTTCACAGTTACCAGGAAAAGCAGGATACCACTGCTGTGCCAGGGAGCAAAATCATCTCAGAACCAGATCTCATTTCAAATGGCATTTCATTCCAATCGTGAGGCTTTCCCAGTGCCAGCAGCATCAAAAATCCAATCGAGGCAGACTGAACTTTGTACCAACAGAGAGGCTGTGGGAAGCAACTTAATTTCATTTTGACTTTCCTATTTGAAAGCTTGAGCCTTTTTCTTACCCTTGCTCATTCTTTGAGCCACAACAGGAAGAAAGAATTTACTAGAGGGAAATATTAAGGATTGGCATCGGGTGTTTTATTGTGTTTTCTTTACTTCCAGTTACATTTTCAAGATGTCACAGTCCCTTAAACAAGTTTCTATGGTTTTATGAGAGTAAATCAAACTGAGCACAGCCATGTAACAGCTTAGCAGAAGTTCTGTGTGCCCAGTTTTAATCTCAAGAGCAGAAGGTTTTAGCAGCTGTGGCTCACTGCACCCCCTCTGAGTGCAGGGACTTGAGGATGCCCTTTAGAACTGGAACCTGGGGGTCAGCTGTGAAAAGTGTTACAGGCTGTGAGTGAGCAGTGAAATGAGGCTTGAAAAGGTGACCCNCTTGCTTTTAATTCTATATCTCTTACAGGTTTTATACTTTTTGAGTCTTTTACTAATAAATCTTCTCTGCAGGACCTTCTTGCTTCATCCTCCCCAACACCAGGGGGATGCTGATGTCTCTGGGGTAGGCAGCAGCTGCAGGGGCTGAGCTCCTGTGCAGTCCTGCAGGAGGAGAAGCTGCACTGGCCAGGTCGTGCTCTAAGCACAAGAAGCAAACTTTTGAAAGGAATAAGTGCAAAGAGAAAACATCAGAGATGCTGTCTGGGTATTGTGAGCCCTTCCTGCAGCAGCCTTGAGCTACTGGGCAACAAAAAAATAAATCTCAAGCCTGTTTGTATGGTGGTGTTTCTTCTAATTAATAGAAGCATCATGTCTGTATGTGAGTGTTTCCTCTAATCAATGGTTGCATTCCAGGCCTGGGCTGGGCATTCTGCAGAGGGGAGGCAGTTCTGCTTTCATTCATTTTTGCCCACAAGTAACTGAGCAAGCACAGAGCAAAACTCCATCCTGGTGTTACAGTGAGGCATTTATGTGGAAAAAAAAAAAATCCTTTTACCCTAGTTTGCAAGAAAATTATAAAAATGCCTAATTTTTCCCCCATGTGCANCTATTAAAATCAATGTTCCAGGCACCATTTTCAATTTTTTTTTTTTTTTTTTTTTTTTTTTGTCACTTTAAAGGCTTCATCCTAAATATTGGTGTGGATTTTTAAAAACAGTGATGCAGAGGACACTCTTCCATGTCTTGGAGTCCAGCCCTGCTCTCTGCAGGGAGTCCAGTGTCACTGATGGACATCCTGTTCATTTTTCCAGCTGTCAGGAAGGGACAGTCCCTTACCTCCTCAGAGCACCTGTTCCAGTGCTTAGAAATCTTTTACAAGTCTTTACTGTCTTGAAAAATATTCTTTGCTAGTAAAAAAAAAAAAAAAAAAAAAAAAAAAAAAAAAAAAAAAAAAAAAACAAAAAAAAAAAAAAAAAA
>VWYO01001834.1:0-20178 GCA_013400275.1 Rhadina sibilatrix | reverse complement strand
GGGTATAGCCTGGGGGGGTGCTAATGGCCCATTATCAGAAGGTGTCAGGCCTCTGTCCCACAGATGAAAATAGAATACACAGATTTGGCTCTACAACCCAGGACAGTTGCTGATGTTGACACTTGTGTCATTCTGTGCACATCCTTCCGTGTTAGGCACCCTGCAGGTTTGGGATGGATTGCACTGGGGCACCTTTCAGCTCGGTGAAGTTGTCCCGTGATCGCCTTGAAGGAGCGAAATGTCTGAGCTTTTATTTGAGTCCCGATAAATATGCAAATTCCCAATTTCTACTCGGCAACACTGACATCGTGTGGCAAAGAGGAAAAAAAACCCAGCCCTGCTTCAGTACCGAGCAGGGAATAGTTAAAAAAAACCCCAACTCCTCAATTTTAACAAAACAGGCAAAAAGAGGTGTCTCCAGGACCTCCAGTGTGACCCTCTAAATGAAGACAAAGGACCAGGTAGAGATAAATACAGTGCCTTGCTCAGACTTGAGCTTATTTCATGTATATTTTACTTTGGGCTGAGCAGGGCACTGGGAACAGCTTTACCTTGGGTTTTAATGTTGAAGGGATGAGTTTGATCCTCAAGGCAACAGGTTCCAGTCAGCAGGATATCATGTAGCTCCCCTTCTGACACTCCATGGATTTCCTTGGGTGTCCAGGTTTGGCAACACATCTTTGACAAGGAGTCTTGCAATCGTGTGTGTCTGCAGTGTTTCAAAAAGATTCTGACAGGTAGGATTTGTGGGGGGAGAGAGATCCTCCTGCTTCTCTGTTATTTTTTGTCACATATTCCCATGTACTTTTTTTTTTCTTCTGAGAACTGAATTTTCTAGTTCTCTGCGCTAGCTGTTGGTATTTATTTCGAGTCTGCTTTTCTTTTTTATTATTATTTCCTTTAAAAAATAACCAGCCTTAGTGTTATTTCTCTGGGTTTTCTATAAGGCTCTTGGAATCTCTTAACCAGTTTGATCTTCTGTCATTACCGTGGATGTTCTCTTGGACCCTCTTGTACAATTTTCTTTCTAATTTTCATTCTGACTAAACTCCGTGCAGCTGAACCTGGTGTGTTGTTACTGCAAATTACAGGGAATGTTCCTGGAAGGGTGTCACGTGCCAGCGATTGTAGTGCTCTGCCAAAGGGTCCTGACTTGTTGCAAATAAGGTTTACAAATTAGGAAGATGCTGCTGAGACTTTCTCTTACTGACAAAACGCAGAAAAAAATTGCAGTATTTTTTGTGCTGGTGTAGTTTCTTTGTCAAAATTCAGTCTCTTTTCCATTGTATTTCTCCCAGAATATGAATTTTAATAATACATTTATAGCTATTTTAATTTAACCTATATTTTTATGCTACCTGCATGGTAAAAATTTCTGAAGCTATTTTTTCTGTTAATAAATTGGCTTTTCTCAATAGACTGTTCCCCCCTTCTTTGACTTGTATTTTGATGAAAAATGGTAAATGGTGATATGATTGTATGCTAACCCTGCCCAGCATCAAGTATTGTGAAAAATATTGCCTAATGAATTCTTCCGTGCCATTAATTAAGATTGATATTAGCAAAATGAGCTTAGGGGTTTGTTACATTTACTGGTCGTGATTCTGTAGAAGTTCCAGGACTACAAGGAGAATGCTGAATATAATGTTTTGTCTAAGAGAAAAAAAAAAAAAAAAAAATCCAAAAACCTGCAGAAACAATAAAACACGAGAAACTTGCAGAGTCCTAAGAGATTATGTCAGCAATCTGAGTGGGATTTGCTTCTCTTTGTGGAAGTTCACTGTGTGCTGAGAGCTGGGGTTGAGGCAAAGCAGCTCAGTTGGCAATGAGTGTGAGGTTCCTGCTGTCCACATCTCTGTGCTCTCCTGAACTCCTCCTGAGCCCTGTAGCATCTTTGCAGCCAGTCCTGTTTGCTCTTGTACTCACTGCTGCCTGTCCTTTCCCTGCAAGCACTGAGCACCTCCTTCTCTGGCTTTCCTGTCAGCACTGTTTTCCAGTTGTAGAAAACCTATTTGTATTGTTGAGAGATCGAATTTTCCTCCTAGAAAAGCCTGGGGGTTTTTTTGGCAGGTAGCTTGTCCTCCATCAGCACACAGTTTCTGTGTTGCTGATGAACCTTGCTTGCAGGCCCCCAAATTGCCCAGGAGATGCAGCTGGGGGTGGTTTCCCCCCATTAATAATGGCTGTAGCTGCTGGTTTGGCACTTGGCACAGCTGATGTGCTCTCATTTGTTTGAGGATGTCTCCCAGGGAGGATCAGGCAGAGCATGGACCACTTCAAGTGCAGTCACCAGGCTGAGGTAGGAGATGGAGCAGCAGCAGTCCGGGCATGGACAGGAGGAAAAGTTGAGGAACCTGCTGGGAAAAGGGGAGAGGGAAGGCAAGAAGAAAAACCTGCAGGTGCTGTGGTGGTGGCAGGGGGGATATGTGTGTTCACAAGTGCATCCTCACACATCTGCACAAACTGAAGTAGCTCTGTTCCTTTCAAAGCCTGCCTGTTGCTGCTGCTTCCCCTTTGTCTGATCCACTTTGAAGGAAGGTTGGGAATCACAACTCTCCAGAGCTGGGTTGAGGATAAGCACCTTAAAAATTGAGAGGAACTTAAAAGGATGGGGCTCTACCATAAATTGAGATTCCTTGCCCTTCTGTTCCCTCTTTCTTTGGAGTCTTGCTGATGGCACTGAATTTCAAATGGAAGAAAAGAAATAATTTGAGAATTTCCCCCCTCCCCAAAGGAGTAAATGCCAAGTGCAGAGCTACTGATTAAAAACGTATCTCTGAGGAGCCTAACAGGAGCTAATCCTTAGGATATATTTAACTGTCTAATCCCTTTCACTGGGAAGTGCATCAAGAGGTAAAAGTTTCTTCTCTTCTCCATAGGTTACCTAGTTCTTCACAGAGTGATTCCTTCACTTAGCCCAACTTAGCCCTTTCTTTTGTCTGTCTTTGACAGCTGATGAACAGTTAGGCTTCATTAAGAGCATCATTGCAGTGCTTAAAAAGTACTTATTGCCAAGAATGAGCCACAAATTTCAAAGTTTATTTACCGTGGGGGCTCTAGTTAAATAGTTTCTCTCTCTTCTTGCACCTCCGTGGCATAGCAAGAGCCCTCCTGGCTGGAAGGGATAATAGAGGTATTATTTTCTCCCCTTAAGCAAAATGATGAGTTCCTAAAGTAATTGGCTGCAGTGCAAATTACAACTGCTCCTCTTGTCGTGACAGGACTATAATAATTTCGTGTCCCTGGTCAGCCCTCTGACAGCTTTTTGGTTCTCAGTGCTGCCAAGTGGAAGCAAAGGGAGGAAAAAAAATTAAAAAATACAACATTTTTGTTCTTTAGCTGGCGGCAAGGCTTTTGGTGTTTACATATTGTATTCTCCACTGCGAGGGGAAAATAAGCTGGTGAGTATTGGAATTATTTTTACAGCATAGAATGATTTGCTATTGAGTGAAAACAGGAAAGCTGCTTGAAATATTAAAAGGCATTTCTTGTAGCCTAGGTTTTCTAATATGCAGTTTCTGTGAGAGGTTTTTAAGCATCACTTGAAGTCTGCATTATGTGTCTGCATAATTAGTGTGGGCAAAGAAGAACACAGAAAGGAAAGTTGTATTAAGTGAGGTAGTTAAGCAGTTAAACATTGATTGAATTGCAGTCTGAGACCCTGTGGAGGGGGCAAGGGAGAAGGGCATTGTGTTATAATAGATACAGGTAAAGAACTGTTTTGGTGCAGTTTGTTTGTGTTTTTCATCAGCGTCTCCCACGTGGGCCATGATTCCAGTACACACTCTTGTAATCTCCTGCAGTGGCCATGATTCAGCTTAAAAATCAATAGGGCATGAGGTGTTTCAAGTTCTCATTACTGTAATGTGTCAACATCACTTCAGTGACCCCAGAGCCCTATGCTGGCTGATTTGTTCTCTGATTTATTGTGCAATCTTGTAGGCAAACTATAATTTCACTTGTAACCAGAAGCTCTGCTTTTATGGTTGTGCCCCAGTCTCTAGCCATTAGGATGTTCAGAGATAATCAATACCTGTGTTTGCTGCTGAAGGTTGAATGAAGTTGTCAAGCAGCTGAATTACAAAGGATACAAACAAAAGAGCATTGTTATGGCTGAGCAGGCCAGGAAATGTTTTTATTTAAATTTTCATTCCCTATCAACTCACAAATGCTTTTACTGCTTAGCATTGTCATATTTTATATTTCCCTCTGCGCCTGCCAGTTTCAGATCTTGAATTTAGTGGTCGTGGTGATTTACTCTATCACTTTGTCTTTAGCTTATCTGTTATGATCCTGTTAGGTTATCTTTATGATCCTGTTATCTGCTCTGTATCTGTCCAAATCTAATAACACCACGATCAGGAAGCAAATTATTTTAATTGCTCAAACTCAGCTTATTGTGGCTTTAATACATCAGGGCCAAAGCAGCACTGTTCATTTTGCAGTGCTCCTGAAAAGCCTGGGGGAATTTTGATGTTGGTTTACATGATCAAAGTGCTGCAAGTGATAACAGCAGAGTCTGTATCAGTCTGTCCTGGGCTCTATCACACCAATTAATGTGTTTAGAATGTCTCGCGTAAAACTGATGGGCTTTGTACAGTCCAAAGCTTTTTGGACTTGTACCCAACTGCATTGGAGGAAGCAAAATCTGTATTTTTGATATTTCTTGAATAGCTGATGACAGGACAGTACATAATAAATTTAATATTTTCCTCCTTCAGAAGTGCTTGTTTCAGTAGAGCTTTCACCTTAACCACTGAGAGCTCATAGCTCACTTAATGAGAAAACATCCAGCAACATGTATGGGAGCCTTAGGTGGAGTAAATCAGAAGTTGTGCAGTTTTTAGAAGTTATATTAAGTAATAAGATCCATATTAATCACCAAATCAAATACAAATAGCAGAATGTTCAGAACTGGAAATGAAATGGAAAAAAACCCCAAAAACAAATGTCTCAGATTAAAGATCAGAGATGTTCTAATTTTTGTAGTTGTTTAATAGGAATTTTGCAGTTAGATTATGGAATGTTTATTGTGTTATTGAAGGGGGGAGGGGGATCAGGAAGGTAGAATTATCAAGAATTTTTTGGTTTCTCTCTTCTTTTTTTCTCCAGCCCTCATGTGACTTATGGTGTCTGGAACTCATTCTTTCGTCAGCTGCCTGCGTGCAATCTGGGGGCACACCACTAAAGTGGGGGACACTTTTTTTAACAGCACCTGTATAAAACCATTAAAATGTGGGCATCACTCTTACTCACTGGCCTTTCAACACCCAGTGTCTCCAAGGACGCCTTGGTGTCAGTAATGAGCACAGTGCATGTGCAAACTTCCCTCTGCATTTGTCAGATATTGAGGAACAGGAGTGCTTGACTGCTGTAGGAAATGGTGCACAGGTTTCAGGTGCTTCCTCAAAGTGGGTATCAGCAGCCCTGGCTCACTGTGGAAGGAAGGCTTTTAATAGGAAAGTGCCCCATAATCATTTACTAAGCTGATCTGTTTTAAAGAATTGAAATAATTGTCATGGGGTTGGTGCAGCTGTCAGAAGTTAACATCTCTGGCCTTATATATCACAAAAAGATGTGGGCCTTTTCTGCCAGGGAGTTTGACCTATATAACAGAACTGTCTGGCACAATGCAGAGCAGGCAGAGGAGGAGGAAGATGGGCTGGAGCAAACCTTTCAAGTGTTGCAGAGGCCATGGCAATCTGGGGAGCTGCTGGAAGGTGGATAACCTGTGCAAATTAATTTGCCTCCTGTACATTTCATGATGCATAATTCAATTTACATTGCCACTGTCCCACATTCTGGAGGCCAGGACTGGTTTCAAGTTTCTTGTGTAAGCCTCTCCTGTATCCCTTGAAGTGCTTATTTAACAACAAAACAAAGCAAGCCATAAATATGGAATACTTGCAAGGAAGTTCTAGTCATTATTTGTTGGAAAGCTTCCTCATCCTCAGTATAGTTTTTGAAGTTTCCAGAAAAACCCTTGGTAGTTTGAACTTTTTTTTTTTTCCTTTTGCTAAATACCCATTGCAGCATCACCCAGAGATTTCTAATGTACAAAATAGCAGAGATTTGGGTCTTTTAGCTTGCTTTGGATGCTTTGGGGAATTAGAGACATCTGTTGCATTATAACCCCTGTGTAACAAAATTAGCTGATTTTTCACATCACTATTTGCCATTTCAGCTGTGTGCACACTGCTGTTACACTTGGTATCCTGTTAACTATTTCTGGGGCAGGAAGCAGGATTATTTCATATTCCATCCCAAAGCAGACCTCATCTTGGTTTGAGTCATACATTTAAATAGAAGGTACAGCAAAACTCTGGCCATTTTCCTTCATCTAGTTCTGTTTCCTTTGATCTGGAAGCTTCACCGGGATGAGATTGAGTTGTGGGTGTTTCCTCTGGGTTTTGAAGGCAGCTGATCAGAAAACTGCTGGGATCTCCTGATACTCTGCTGTCATGAGGTGTGGAAAATGGAGACTTGTTGGGCCCTGGAGTGTTGTCATTTTTGCCAGTGAGTTCTCCAAACACCGTGTTAAGGAGCATTGTAGGAAAAAAAAAATTAAAAAAGGGCTTTTTACTGTTTGTTTTGGTTTTTGGTGTTTTTTTTAAGCTTTGAGAGTCAATGTAATTCCAGCTGGATTTATTGTTTTCACTGTGCATTATTGAATTCCTGCTGGCCCTGCCACTGCAGGGGGCTGCAGCAATACCTGTACCCTTCTCAGTTACCTTTGGGGGGCCCGTGAAGCTCAGTGTTCTCAAAGCACTTTGCAAAGTGCCTGCTTCAAAGGATATTTTGTGTGTGTGTGTGTGTAAAACACTGCTGCTCCTGCTGGAGCCTGGGCCAACGATAAACCTCTGTGGCTGCAGGGAATTACTTGAGTGCTGCATCAGCTGTTCCAGGGCTGCTTTACCAAATCAAAGATCCTGTGCTCAAACCTGAGAGAAGAGAGAACTCCCACGGTGAGGCAGCTTGCTACAATGGCATTCAATTCAAGGTCACACACAGCTTCAGCCACGGCAGGGAAAAAAGCCAAACTGAGCATTTTTAGCAGTGCAAATGCTAAATATGAGAAATATCACTGAGGGTGTGAAGAGGCTGGAAAGGGAAACAGTAAAACTCGTGTAGCAGAACAGTTGTGTAGGCAAAGTTGCAGGGATGGGCGTGGAGAGATGAAGTCACTTCACATTTTGGGTGCCACTAAAATGCTTTCCTTACGTGATCCTGCTTTTGTGTGTGGCTTTGGGGCATCTCACTTTAGTGGTTGCAGCTCTTGCCTGAACAAAATATATATATACATATATGCAAATTGCAGTGAAATAATTGGGAAGGTCGTTCCCTGTCACAGCACTGATTTGATGATGGGAGGTGTTTGCTTTTTTCTTGGGACGAGCAATAGTTTGAATTTTGGGCAAAGTTTACATGTATCAGGTTTCTTAAATAAGGCTCACCAACCTTTTTATTCAAAATATCTTATGTATGTATCAAATATATTAATTCTGCATTTGTTCTTTAATGGTACACTTAGTACAATTTCAAATTGTAAACGGTGTCACCTTTGCCTATTACTGAGGAAGTGTTTGCATCTGCAAAAAACAAATGGATTGAGACAATTTTTCATTCTTGTTGGATACCAAAGCCTGAAAGAAATATTGACAGTTTTACACTTTAATATATTCAAATGATATTTTAATTTTATAATATTCTTATGTGACAGTAGATATCATTGATCTATTTTCAGCACAAAGTGATGTCGATCAGAGGATGCTAAGATTGCTACTTTTAATTGTATACAATATTGGTAAATCAATCATTAAACTGATTGGGACTGTTGGCTCATTTTAGGGAGTTATGAGTTAAACCATTCTGTCTTGTAGGGGAATGGATGGAGATGCCCAGAAAATACCCCAGGCCCAACAGGCACCAGTGTGAGCTCTGCAGGAAAGCCCTTAGAAGGGTAATTCCTGTGGAGATTTGATCCTTGGAAGGGTAATTCCCGTGGAGATTTGATCCTCAGAAGGGTAATTCCCATTGAGATTTGATCCTCAGAAGGGTAATTCCTGTGGAGATTTGATCCTCAGAAGGGTAATTCCTGTGGAGATTTGATCCTCAGAAGGGTAATTCCCGTGGAGATTTGATCCTTAGAAGGGTAATTCCTGTGGAGATTTGATCCTCAGAAGGGTAATTCCTGTGGAGATTTGATCCTCAGAAGGGTAATTCCCGTGGAGATTTGATCCTCAGAAGGGTAATTCCTGTGGAGATTTGATCCTCAGAAGGGTAATTCCTGTGGAGATTTGATCCTCAGAAGGGTAATTCCTGTGGAGATTTGATTCTTAGAAGGGTAATTCCCATGGAGATTTGATCCCTGGGTACTGCTTGTTGGCATGTTTTTTCCTGCCCACTCCTGACCTCTCAAACTCTCAGGTTAGAAGCATGCTAAAGTAAATTAACCAGGTGAGGTTCAGGTGGGTGCTGTTGCTCTCTCTGTGGTATCATCATTCGTGTGCTGAAATAGTGCTTTGGGGACAGTAACTGTGCTCACTGAAATGGGATCTGGGAGCATGACAAAGTTCAGCACTGAGGCATATGTTTTAGGGTGGGAATTGAAGTTTTCCTTTTTGACAGATTTCCTTGGAAGTAGGATCCCACTGGCACCCAGGTTTCCCTGGAAAGGAGAATGCCAGGGTGCTGCAGAGGGGCTGGTGCTGTTTGGGCACTCAGTAAGCTGGCAGAGGAGGAGCAGGGCAGGAGCCTGGAGGTGTGTGTCTGTCCCAGTAGTGCCTGGCAATGCTGCAGCTCCACACTGAGCAGGGCTGGGGCCTCCTTCAACCATCCCACACACTCAGAGTAGGTACCAATCCAAACTTGGGTTTCACATTTGTAATGCTTTGCCATAACAAAACTTGCTTCTCTTCCATCTTTGCTGGCCAGAGATCTACAGGGGAGCCAGAGCTGTCTTTGAGATGAGAAAGAGACATTTTAATTTCTCCTTGCTGCATCCTAACTCCTGTTTGCCTGTTGTTACTTCCTCTGCTCACGTTGTATGCCTTCTTATTGACTGAGCTCTGAATTAACTGTTCCTACTCCAGCATATCTTAATTTTCCCTCATGCACTTGACATCAGCTCCTTCCTTCTCTTCCCCTCAATGTTTCTGTCACCTCCTGGAGTTAATAGAATTAAATTGTAGTACTAACATTCAATTTGCAATTTTGGAGACTTGAAACATCTCCTGCTCTGCGTGAAGGAGTAGTTCCTGTGGTAAAGTTTGAATGTGGTAGATTTTTAACAGAACTCACTCTTCTGCACCTGAGAGGTGCTTTCCATCCCCAGGAGTGCTCCTGTTGTAAGGGTTTCACTCTGGGATGTCCACAGGGCTTACAGTGCCAGCTACACATCTCAGGATGAACAAAACAGGACAACAAAAATTTAAAGGAAGGCCTTGGAAACCAAACACAACAAGTGACATGGTTCACAGCTATGAGAGCATTTGTGAGAGTGCTGAACAAACACATCAGCCACTTGCAGGAAATATCCTGGCAGATCTGAGGTGCTCACTGGAACCAAGGGTCTGACAGGAGAGGATTCAGAGGCACAATCTGGGTCAAACAAGAGGCAATGCAGCCATGGAGGAATGAGGCTGTGCTTTACATCCTTTCCTCTCTGGCACCAGCTATGGGAGTTGTCTCTTCTCCCAAAATTCCCAGGCAATTATGTTATGAAAGAAATTGAACATAATGTGCAGGTGCTTAAATATTTGACAGGGCACTTCCCATTCTGCCTCAGCAGGTACTTATTGTTCTTTTGGCACTGTTCTGACGAGCATGTGATGCCTTTGAAATACTCTGGTAAGCAGGAATCCTGGCTGTAGAACATTCCTGGTGTTGAGGTATCATTTCTGAGTCGCTGGTTTGATGCACAGAAACATATGGTATACAATAGGAGTGGACTGAAAAGGTGCAAACGCCAGTGTGACACTTTGGCCAGGACTGGCATCACAGAAAAGAGGAAGGCAAAAGCTGATATTTATATTTTAATTGCAGTATTTGCATTGCTAATATTAATCCCTGTTGCAAAAGCAGCTTATTTCAGGGTGTGCATGCATTAAGAGCTCTGGTATTAAATGTAAAAACACATGGAGCTAACCAGCCAGGCCCCAGCTAAACATTTGTGCCTTCCCTCCCCAGACCTGCAAAGCTTCCCATCCCAGTTCCTATGTGACAGATAAATGGAGCAGGTTAAAATGCAGGAGTAAATAATTAGCAGCATTTGCCATAAGCCTGAAGTATTTGGATGAGCACTAGAAATGAAACCTGGGTGAGATGTCCTGGATTATATTGTCACTCCAAGGCTTGATTTGGAGTCCTGAGTATCTTTCACAGTTGTGTCTTTAATTTCTGATGGAAGCTTGGGGATGGATATAGAGGTTACTGGGTAAGAGAGCATTACCTGAGAGATCAGGGCCCTAGAGCCAGACTGAAAATTCAGAGTTCTTCCCCAATGTGGATGACTTGCCCATGGACTTTCCACCATTATGACTGGTTATATTAATGAATAATCTCCTTTTGGTTATATTACTATCTAATCTCTTTTCCCAGGTAATTTCTAATCGAGGTGCTCCTGCCTTTCAGGGTTGAGCAAGCACTAACACTGTCAGATGCTACTTCCACCTATTCCAAGCCCTTCCCAAAAAGTCTAGAAAGGTCCTTTGCAACTTACACCACCTTTCTTTAGTTTGCAGGCAACTAAAAGGAAAAACAGGAAAAATCCTTTTGAGGAAAGAAGAGTGATGCGGTTTTGTTGTGGTTTTGGTTTTTGTTTGGTTTTTATTCCCTAAACAAGAGTTTCACATTTCATGAAGGTGAATTATATAGCAAAGATGAATTATGTAGCCCAGAGATCTGTAATTAACGTTATCACTTTATCTGCTTTTGATCTAGCAGGTCTTCAGGAGGAAACATTATTTAATTTACATTCATATTATCTCTTTCTCCCCTTATAAAGAAAAAAGAAAAAAAGACCTATTTTCTCAGTCTTTAGAAATGTGAAGACAATGTTATTGTGCTCCTCTGTTCTACCCTGTTGCTTTCAATTCCTATTTAATAAGACACAGGACATCTCTCATAAATTCTGTACCATCAGTGCAATGTTGCTTTGATGATAGATTGCATGTTCACTTGGGATTGGCATGAAAGGATAGTGAGGGCTCAGGAGAGATTTTTATTTTTTTTTCCTACCTTTTCCCATAAACGCTGTGCATCTCTTGCTGTCAAAATCCATGGAGAGCTCTTGGTATGACAGTTTGACCATGGGGTGTTCTGCAGCTGCTGCCCTCTGCCCCTCCCTAATTTTGTGGCAATTCCAACTTTCACAGATTTTCAAGTTTTTATATATATAAATGCTTAAATACATTATTATATTATATATATATTATATACATTATTATATTATATAAATTATTATATATTATATATATCCTATATTTTATATAGGATTCCATATTGTATAAAGCATTTATTACCCCCTAAAAACTCACTCAAAGTTCATCTAGTATTGTTCATCTCTAGCATAACTCTTGCTGTCTCTTCTTGCCCATCTTGTTATTTCTGTGCTTTTCATCCCTTTTCTTCGTACTCTATGCTCCTTCCACATGAGCAAATCTCATCTCTTTTTCTTCCTTTTTATATGCTAGTTCCTTCTTCAAGTTGCTATCTTCTTGCCGTGTAGTACAGGATAATCAAACCAGCAAACTTTGTCCTTTTTTGAAGCAGGGGTGTTTGAACATTTGAAAACCCACAAAAGAAAGGCAGATCAGTAGCTCTGGCATTCTTCACAATTGCTCTTTCATTTGAGAGGAACAGAGAAGCTCTGGGTGGGCAAACTGAGACTTGTGTGTGTTTAATGAGGCTGTGGAGGGAGGCAGGAGATGGATTGGTAATGATTCCATGTGGTGAATGCAGATGTGTCCACTTTAAGGAGAAAAAGGTGCTTGAAGTGTCATCTTGTATTTGATAACCAGGCAACAACTCAGATGTATCCAGGGCTCCTCAGGAAGCCCAGAGGTGGGAGATCTGCTCCCTGGAGTTCCAGCAGCCACCACCATCCTTGGTGAGCTGCACAAACCTGAGTGTGCCTGCCGAAGTTTGGGGTTCAAACCTGTGTCCTGCAGCTCCCTGTGCCGTGGGGTGTGCTGCTTTTGTGCCATCAGAGCCACCTGGCAGCACCCCTGGCACGGCCTCCAGGGGATGCTGGACCAGGGGTGTTATCAGAATCACATGGCACAGCCTCCAGGGGATGCTGGACCAGGAATGTCATCAGAGTCACCTTGACAGCCTCCAGGGGATGCTGGACCAGGGATGCTATCAGAGTCACCTGGCAGCACCCCTGGCATGACCTCCGGGGGATGCTGGACCAGAGGTGTTATCAGAATCACATGGCACAGCCTCCAGGGGATGCTGGACCAGGAATGTCATCAGAGTCACCTTGACAGCCTCCAGGGGATGCTGGACCAGGGGTGTTATCAGAGTCACCTTGACAGCCTCCAGGGCATGCTGGACCAGGGGTGTTATCAGAGTCACCTTGACAGCCTCCAGGGGATGCTGGACCAGGGATGCTATTTGAGTCACCTGGCAGCACCCCTGGCATGACCTCCGGGGGATGCTGGACCAGGGGTGTTATCAGAATCACATGGCACAGCCTCCAGGGGATGCTGGACCAGGAATGTCATCAGAGTCACCTGGCAGCACCCCTAGCATGACCTCCAGGGCATGCTGGACCAAGGGTGTCATCAGAGTCACCTTGACAGCCTCCAGGGGATGCTGGACCCAGGGGTGTTATCAGAGCCACCTGGCACAGCCTCCAGGGGATGCTGGACCAGGGGTGTCATCAGAGCCACCTTGACAGCCTCCAGGGGATGCTGGACCGACCCCAAAGCCAGGCGTGCCCCCGCGGCCCCGCAGAGCCGTCGCTCGGGCTGTGTGGGGCTTCACGGAGGATCTGGAGTGAATACATTCATCAGTGCCACACCGCAGGCTTTGCTTAAGGCTGGCTCCTGCTCGAGGCTCTCCAGCGTGTGCGGTTGGGTTGCTTTTGCTGGGGAAGCAGGGAATGCATCCTGCGCGCAATGGGCTGCATCCCTCACTCTGTAATCGGTGCAGCCGGTGATTTCCCCAGGCACGGAATTGTTTTCCTGCCTCGGGAAGCCGCCTTGTGCCTTTCCTTCCCCAGGAATCGTTAGCAGGAGTAGTTTGGGGGATTTATAACGCCGGGAGCGCCTCCCAGCACAAACTTCATGGCTCTTTATGGCTGTTACTTCTTACAAAGCCTCTCTCCCCAGGCACGCTTCTGCCCCGGGGCAATTAGTTAACAAAGTAGTCATTAGCTACTGATAATGATCAATTTGTCAGGGATTATTGTACAATGACGCCATGTTCTCTATTAATTAGATAAACCCATGTTAATTGTAGGTACTCTTAAAAGCACTTTCTTGGAGGATCAAGCAGGCTTGCCATAAGGCAAACTGAGCAGCAGCTCTGCAGAAGGGAATGATACATGAGGAAATGAGATATATATTTATTATAATTATACTTTTAGGAACGTTCATGATTTGGGCAGGTTTGTAATTTTCCCATGTAGCTGCTCATAGGGAAAGAAATTAATCCAATCACAGTTTTTGCAGAAAGCAGGGTCCTTACTGATACCTTCTCCTAGAATAAAGGAGAGCAGCAGCATGCACACACAGGCATAAAACTGTATATACACCTCAAAACTGCCCATGTGTGGGACAAGAGGACTTCAGTGTGCATGTAAATGAAAAATCTCTTTTTAAAAATTTATTTATTTTTTATTTTTCGCGAGTTTATGATGCATCCCAAAATGGATGTATCATTTCTTCAGGGAGATGTGTATAGTTGTTGATGCTTAAGAACTTTTTTAAGTATATCCATATATATGTGTGTATATATATATATATAATTATAAACCTCAGTTTCTGTTTCTCATCTATTGCTTAGTTTCAAGTACCCAATACAAATTTCTGTCTTCTGAAGATGTGATTCTGCAGTAACTCAGCATGTTCACTCTCATCACACTCTGGTGAAATGTGGTCATGGAAACCACGTCCTTAGGAAAATACTAAACAATAAAAACCAAAAAAACCCCACTGCACCTTGGTTAGGTGAGGAGGCTGGGATTCAATGTGCCCACATGAAATTGTTCCTGGGCTGCACTCAGTTTTAGCATTAATATGCCATAAAATCTGCAGAGTTTTAGGCTGTTTCCAGCAGTATTCGCCATCAAGTAAATCAAGGGGTTGAGTGGATATTTTATTATAAGTGTGAAAAATTATTTCAGTGTAACATTGCAGTTGAGCTGTGGACACTTGATGAGCTTAAGAACTCTTGCAGGCCATTTCAGAGTAGAATTCATTCTTTCAGCATCAAACAGAAGGTGAGCAAAAGCTAGCATGTCACTATTTTAACAGGATAAAGCCCCAAGCGCCCCCCATTGATGGATGGGATCCTGGCATTTTTTAATGCCCTGTGGGGAATCCAGTGAGGATGACAAGCCTGAGCAGCAGGNCTCCCACATATCAACTACAACAGGTGAGATCTCCTGGGCAGGTGGCCCTGGGACAGCATCTTCAGAGGGCTGGGCTGGGACTCCTGCCATCCTTGTTGGGTTCTTTTAATCCTCCTGGAGAGGGGGAGAAGGAGGGGTGGACACAGCTCTGATATCTGACTGCAGACAGTGATAAGCCAAACCCAAAATTCATCCTCATCTCAAAGCTGGGACTTCAGTTCCACAGATCCTGCCATTTCTTCCTGCATTTAATGCTGCTGCTTCTAAATTTCAGGTCAGAAAGTGAGAAAAAAAAAAAAGGGGGGGGGGGATTGTATTGAGTTGCTGGGGAAAAAACCTTAAGGTGCTTTGAGGTTTAGCTATAAAACATGGATTCTTTACAGCTCCCTGTCTTTGTCAGAATGTTTTCCATTGTGTTTGTGTCTTGTCAATGCCTGAAGTATTGATTTCCTGCCGGTGTGAACTGGATTCCCAGCGAGCCTTTTTGTCCTTGTCTTCAGCACCCTTTGGTAAAGTCACTCAGGACTTGTTTGGTTTGGTTTTACAAGCCACAAAACAGCATTTTAGGTGTGACTTCCCCGTTGTAAATGTAGCAGCTTTCCCTTCTTTTTTCGCTATGATACTCAGGTTTTAAAGTGGTAATTTTAGGGAAAAAGGCTATGTAAGCACAAGGGGAACTGATACAGCAGAGAATTGTAAAGATTGGTTTCCTCTGGTGCTTTGTTTCACAGTGTTGGCTCATGAACTTATTTCAAGGCTCAGATTGGAAAAAGTCACGTAGTGCTCACCTGCTGCACAATTACAAATGATTTCCCTTTATGCATGAGCAGTACCAAGTTGTTGTGTAGTGGTCAAGAAAAAGCAGTTAAAAAAAACAGAGTGTAGTAGTTTGATTGCACATTTGTTTTAAATAATTATTGTTTTATTGCATTTGAAAAATGCAGATGGCTTTAATAATAATAATTATAATAATAACTCTCCCTTTTTTGACTTGAAATGCCTGTTAATATAAATGTATTAAGCAACACTTTTCTTATTAAGGGATTGTGGAAACTTCCTCGTGTTTGCAGATCATTGTTTGCTGGCTTGGTGTAATAAAGAGCAGGTTTCAGGCCATGATCTAGCAGAGGTTTTTATGTTGATTCCTTTGCTGTATTTCAGCACACCTGTATTGCACAATAGTCCTGTCTGTGCTCTGAGCTTGCCCTGCCTGTGTGACATCTCTGACACCTGGCTGTGCCTAAATCCACTGTTGCTGCCTCTGGCCTCGCTTCCAGCCTGGCTCTCAGTGTGCTCTGAGCTTTCACTCATCATCACCCAGCTCTGCTTTTCTAGAGACAGCAGGGCTGTGAAACCTCTGTGTGCTCACTGCTGTGTTTTGGACTCCTGGTGGGAGAGGCCCAGGATCCTCACCCAGCCCTCAGGTGTGCTTTGTCACTGAACATGTGGCTGCTGCAAGAGGTGGCCATGCAGCAGCTTGGCCTTTCCTTAGGAACCTTCCTTGCCCCTCTTGCATCCCTGGTGCACAACAGCTGGTGGCAATCACTATAAACATTAATTATCAGCTGATGTGCAAGGGCATAATCAAAGCAGAGATGAATTAGAACAGCAATCCAACATCCAGACCTTTAAACCAGCTGATAAATCTCTGCCTTTGATTAACACGAGGGAAATATAAAACTTCATTGTCAAGGGCTCTAATTGTCCAGGTCTGTGCTCAGGAAGTGTTAAAATGCAATAGCTGGGCAAGAAAAAAAAAAAAAAAAAAAAGGCAGACAAACAAAAGTCTGCACTGAATTAATGGTTCAGTAAAATGCCTAAGTAACATATGTCTCAACCTGGCTAGAGTCCTAAAGTAGGAGTAAAAGACTTTAATTCCGTGATTGATGGGTGCTTCGGGAGAGAGCTCCCGATGCTCGATGGCTGCAAGGTCACAGGAGCTGCCTGGAAAGGGCACAGGGACCTCGGGGAGGAGGGGACAGGGAAGGCCACCTGCCCCAGAGGCAGCAGCAGCAGCACACAGCAGCCCTGCCTCGCTGGGGTTGGTGCCTACCAGGAAGATTTAAGAGCTTCGTGCTTGGCTGTCTCACAGAAAAATATGCAAAATATCCAGCTGCTTCCTGCAGCGCTCAGGAGCTATAAACTTCTGGGATTTTTGCTAGGAAACAACGGAAGAGAACTTGCTCTGAAGCAGTAAAATCCTTACACTGGTGATTGGTGACTGGTGCTGACACTGAAATTCCCCAGGCTCCTTTGGATAATTAGAAGTATCTACAGTGTGTTAAGCATTTTTGCTGAATGATTCTTGGCAAAGTGGGTGCCAGTTTTTCTGTGGGAGGGGTCCCTTATGTATCTGGGACTGCACATTTCAGTCTAGACATCACTGCCACATCTTCTGAGGTACTGCTAGGAGATAATGAGCGTGGCCAAATCCTGCCCAGGCTCTCCTTACGTGCCTGTGAACTGGAATTCTGCCTGTGATTCCCTGAGAGTTGGGTTCCATTATGATCATACTCATAATCTACTTTTTCAGCTGTGCTGGGGTAACCTTTTTGTTCTCACACAGGCAGAGGATGTTTTTCAATGAACTATTTACTCAATTGCAGGATTATTTTGAATATTACTTTCTATTTCCAGTAAGGTGTTGATAGCAATCCCTTTCTTTACGTGCTATTTAATTTTTTATATCTCAACCTTTCTGTGCCCATCAAGCCCTTTCTAGATTTTGCTGCAGTTTTCTTCTCTGGCAGCCTTGGTGGCACTACTTGCCACCAGGAAAATGCCATGCTTTTCAAAATATTTTCTGTCTGCATCTTGTGGCAGGTCATTGAGTATTGGCTGTTAAGGAAAAAGTGAAATGGTCTGGGGTGAATTTACAGAATCTAGGTTAAATAATGATTACTTGTCCCAGTTTGAATTGTGTCCTAGATTTGAATATTATACTATATAGTCAATTCAAACAAATTAATAGTGACTATGTCTCACAGCTGATTATTAGTTTCCCCTGAGATGATACTTGAATAATTTTTTTTTTTAGCTTCTATAGTTTCATGGATTTCTGATTTTGTTTTTTAGGTTTTTCTCTCTTTTTTTTTTTTAATGGCCATGAGCAAAAAAAAAAAAAGTGAAATTGTCACTTTGCTTAGGGAAGACGTAGTTCTGAATTTTGAAGTTTTGAATTTCTGAGTAATTTGAAATATTTTTACATTCACGGCAGTATAGCACACCTCAGTAGGTAGAATTGGGAGGATGGAAATGTTGCTTGCTGGGTCACCACTTCCAAATCACCTGGATGCAAAAGCAGTGTGTTCCCCACCATGACCAACACTGCTGTTCTCCAGGACAGGCTGAGGAGCCAGGCTCCCATCCAGCAGGATTTGTCTGGCTCTGGCACTGCCAGGGCAGGGTGTGCCTGTTCCACCACATCCAAGTCTCAGCAGCTTGCAGAAATAACGTTGTGCCAAAGAGAAGCACCCCTGCCCTGCAAACATGACATCAATTCCAGTCCCTGTCTGTGTGTCAAGTGTAATGCATTGCGTTGGGATAACCTGAACTAATACTTTTATTTTAATGAGACAGGTGGATAGAAATTTCCCAGCAAGGTATTTAAGGTTAAGGGCATAAATGTGCTCGGTCTGGCTGTGGTGTTGAATGTTTGTGGTGTGCTACATCACAGTCTGATAAAGCAACAATAACCTGAGTAGCTGGGGCTGTGGTGAAGGGGAGAGGTGAAAAAAAGCAGAGGAGCTGTATGAGGTTATAAAGTGTTTGTGTTCTGAACAAGCAGTGAGTTTGACATCTGGAAGTGTCTTGGATCCTGAAAGCTGCTGAGGGCACAGGTGGCTGTAGAAGACTTTAACCCTGTGGTTCCCCAAACAAATGGAATGACCACACCAGGCACCCAGCCCTGGGGGACAGTCCCTGTGCCCTCAATGATCACTGCTCAAGTGGAACAAATCTTCCTGCTCTCCACAGCTGTCCATAACCAGTTCAGGAGGCACAGAGGCTCCAGCTTTGCAGAAGAGGACTGTTTCAGTGTGTTTGATATACTAGTGACTGTAAAGGNCAGAGAAAAACTTTGTGATAAGATAAAATAAACAAGAAGAACAGCCTTGAAAAAGAACATCTAAAGGCTCCTCGTCTTTTCTGCGGGCGGCTCGGGGCTTCCTGAGGACAAAGGGTGAAGAGCACCCTGATCTCGGGGGACAGAGAGCCCCCGAGATGTCATAATCAGCGGGCTGATGGCCTCATGAAATGATTTGCAGATACATTTGTGAGCAACACTCAAACACTCTGTTAAAATCAGCTTTGCTTTAGAAGAGGGGCACCAATCAATGCAGTGTTTTGGAAAGAACCAACATGTTTGGAATGCTGGAAATGATAATAGAAAAAATAGTTTGAGTGCCCTGAACAAAATAACTCCTTTTCCAACATCCTGGTGTTGATCCTCCTGTCTTTGCTGCAGCAAATAACAGTTACGTGGCCTTGCAGTTTATCATCTTGTTATTAGGAAAAATACTTCATGTACAGATGAAATTTTACCCCAAACATTATTGACATTCAAACCTGATATAGAGATGAATCGCACAAATTACATCATTTACTTACAAAGTAGGGATTTTTTTTTAAATTTTATTTTATTTTCGTTCTCATGGAAAGTACAAATCCAGGTGTGTTGTACTGCACACAGTTTGGTGTGAGGGAAATCTGCACTGGCAGCACGGTGAGTCCTTCCACTATAACAGTCACTAAATAAAAGACAAGATGGTGGAATCAAAGGAAGGCACTGAGGTGTACAGTGACCTACTTTGCTAAATCAGAATAACTGCTTGAAGGTCCAGCACTGCAGGAGCTAACCTCGAAAGAGCTGAAAATCTCGAGTCTGTGACATTAGCAGAGTAGAAATTAAAAAGCTATGAATCACTGTTAGAAGAAGCCCAGGCATCGTTTCATTGTGATAAATTAAAAAAAAAAAAAATGTTTCCAGCAATCTGCATGTGGAACCCTGGCACTGCTAAGCTGATGTAATGAACAACAGCCACTGCCACATATTTGAGCACTGCTTGAGCAAAATGCCCAGAGGAGGAAGATAACACAGGGTCAAAAACGTGTTGTGCTGAGACTTCTGGGGTTTTTTTATTATTTTTTTCCCCATTGATCTCGGGCAGGACTTTTTCAGATGCACTCACTGATAACTGATGCATTCATGACAGCATCTCTTTCCCTTTTATTGATTCCTATTATCTAAATTGCCAGTTAGGACATGATTTCATATGTCTCTATTCAGAACAATCTTGTGCCTAAACTAAGCTGCAGGTTGTGAGATGATGCAGTTTCACTGATGGGAAGGAACCATGGTCGATTAACACAAAGTGGGGCTTTCATCTGGATCTGTAACCTCCACTTAAAACTATGAAAGCTGTGTAAGTTTTTGTTGTTAAGGTCTGAGATACCTCAGTTGCTGTGTTTGTGTTGGCTGAAGGTGTGTGGTGGAGGAAAGGGGAGAAATATGGCTTTTGGGTTAATAAGCATCTTACTGTACAAAGTTCTTTTTATCTCTTCTTTGTGGGGAAGAATGAAAAAGGAAAGCCTTATAA
>VWYO01001831.1:94914-173828 GCA_013400275.1 Rhadina sibilatrix | reverse complement strand
CGGGCCGGGCCGGCTCCTTCATGTGCGTCTCACTTTGTATTGAATGATGTTAAGCAGAGCTGGAGCTGGCGCCTCGGCCTCATTACCTTCAATTACAATAATTGTTGCCTCTCTCCAGTGTTTTGCATTTCTCCCTGGGGGAAATCTCTCTGCTGCTTCTTTTCCAGTCTTGCTCCAGCTTTCTCCTATCGATTGGATCTCTCTGGCCCCGACTCTAGGAGCGATGCCTCCAGGAGGATAAATGCAAATCGCCCTATTGATCGGGAGGAGTAGGAGTGCAGCTCGTTTGAGGAGGGAGGATTAGTTTTAAATGAAAAAAAAAAAAAAAAAGAGGAGAGGGNAAAAAAAAAAAAAGTAGAGTGATGAGCATGGCAGGAAATGCTTCACTTTCTGGGCCTCTTAAGTAGTGTCTCTTTATCACGTCCTGGGTCTGAGGGGGATGCAGATTCGTGCCACCTGGATCATCTGCATGGAGAGGTGGATCCTGCGACATAGACACTATTCTGGTTTCCTATTTATTTCAGGTAAACATGTATCACTGATCGTGTTTACCTAAAATAAACTGAGGGGAGCTGAGGGGACACAGCTCCCCTCCTCCAGTTTGAAGGTAACCGGGTCTCACTGGGGACAAACTAATTGCTGCTGAAAATGAGCAGGGACTAATGTGCACCCCCTTGAACTGCCCCAGTTACAGGGGTAAAGCTGCTTGGGAGTTATTAACCTTCAGGGAACCTGCTCAGCAGCCTGTCTGTCACAGGGGAGCGGCTGGAGGAGCCAGCCTTTGGGCTCTGCATAGCCTTGATCCTGAAATGGCTACTTGCTTCAGTAAATCCGTGGCCAGACCCAGAAGTGGGAAGCCAAAAAAAATTGCAAAGTCACATTATGCTCCCTGCCCCCTGGGCTTTATGCCAAGCTAAGCTAGTTTAAGCCTTAATTATTTTTTTAAAGGCAATAATCAGCATAAATAAATGTAATTCAGTAGAATTAGCTTGTGTGTATCATATCCTGAATGTTAGCAAAGTAACTCAAAAAACAATGGTTGTTTGTTGGCTAGTGTTAGGCAGTTAACAAAAAAAACCCCAAACTACTCTGATTAATGTTGCTCCAAAGATGCTTTAAACAGTCCCAATGCTTTTAACTTCACATAATTTTCAAATGAGAAATTCCCAGCTGAATCATAATTGTAAGGTGCAAAAAGGAATGGATATGGTGTGCAAATGTTGCTCTTGACACCAATTTGAAATGACTCCAAAGCAGCACTACTAACCTTTCCTTGCTAGTGCAATGAGCATCTGATGTGGCAGTACTGACAAGTGCTGGTGTGTGCATGTAGATCCAGCAGTATGCAAATCCTCTTCTACCCGAGGAATTTGGGTCTCCCCAGCACAAGGCTGCAGTGATACCTTGACTGGAGAGGTGATTGTAAAAAGGATTTCCAAATTTCAGCTCTAATAAATTTTTATTTTTGCCTAATTTTTTTNAGGGATGCATTCATTGTTGAAATGTTCAAACAAGTGAATAATATTGTGAAAACATAGGGTTTTTTGCTAGAAATTAACGAAGGGTCCAATCATTTGGGGGAAATGGTAGTGAGTTGCCAGCATGCCATGAAGGTTTATAGAGGGGTGAGGAATTCATGATAATGTTTAAAGCTGCTAGATGAAATAATTGCTTTTGATTCCAAGCTGTTTTTCTGGGGTAAGTTGCCCAAATCAGGGGCACCTGCAGGCTGAAGTTGTAACTTCGTTTTGCAGACAGGTTGCTGTGGTGACACATAAACAGTACACAGTAGCAGCAGGGAGAGGTATTAATGCCAATTTATGTGAAAAAGAGAAAGAGAATATATGAAAGATGCAAAACAATGGGAGGAAGTTGAATTTTCCGAAGCTGGGTTCCCATAGCCAGAGAAGAGCTTTTCTCTTGTTCAAAGTTCTGTACTTAGAAAATGCTGCAAGTTTGACCTCTATCTTGGCTTGTTTTATTTTCCTCCTTGACACAGGAAAGGCCTAAACCCCTCATGGCAGCCATCCTCTTATGCCTGTGCTGGGACTCTCAGGCACATGGAGATTCTGGAGAAGGTGATGGATGTGATTCGGACTTCACTGGAGGGACTTCACCCTGACATTTGGAAGGAGACTCTTGCATGGCTGCACTGCTCACACACTGCTGGTGGAAAATAGTCTCTTCTGGAATGTGATTGTAGAGGAGGGCAGGTACTATCCTGAGCTGCTGCTTGCCTGATAGGAGAAATCCTGGCCTGGAATAGTTCAAGACACTGGGTGCTCATCTGAACTGGTCTTTTAGAAGGACTTGTTAGTTCTGAAGTCCTCCTGCCAGAAACTTGGCACTGCAACTCTTGGCTTGTGAAATGAAGTAAAAGGATCAAACCAGCATTTGTGTGGCCTGCAAAGACTCGTTGGATGGATCTCTTGTTTTAGTTGGCAATTTCTTCTTAAAGGCAAGATTTTGCATCTGTGACAAAGCTTTGAGCTGATGCAGAGAATGTACTCCTGTAGAAGCTACCCAAAGCAGTCCCTTTCTGTGAGGTGCCCAGAAGGCTGATTTTGCAACCAGGTCCTTCTGTTCATGTTGGCTTCAAAGGCCTTCACGTATCTGGTGGGAGGGAGCAGCGCTGTGCTCGGCAGGCTCTGACTACAGGCTCTGTAGTCCTTCAAGTGGAGGCTTTAGGCTGCTCTCCCATGGCTGCTGGAGACATGTAATGCGGCCTCAGGCTCCTGACGCTTTCCTTGATGGTTCCTGGTAGTCATTACCCCACATTCCTTCTGGTTGCAGAACATGTTGTTATTATTGCTCTGTGCTGGGTCTGTCTCCTGTCCCTTTTTAGAGGCCAATCTGGCCCTGTTAGCTCTTGTCTCTAAAACAAAAGCAAATTAGCACTGCAGAAGCTGAATTATCTTGTTTATGTTATAGTCTGTCAGAGGACCCCACACAATCCTTCCATGTCTCTCTGAGCAGTGTACCAGAGAGTGAAGGGACACAGTAAGTTGGTCAAACCCTCTTGACACTGACTCGATCCACAGGTTTCCAAAAGCGTCTTTAGTTGCTTTGGGGAAACTAAGGTTTGGCAGCGATTCAAGTTGTCCCTCCCTCAGTTTCAGTATTTCATGCATGCTTGTAGCATACAGAATCTGAATTTTTTTTACAGTAAATTGTACCTCACAATTCAAGTTTGACAGCTGTCAATGAAATTTGCTGTTCAAAACTGATCTCAAGCACATTGCCCTCTGGTTAGTCTGTGCTCCCTTGGCCAGGATGTTTATAATACTCAGGGAGTCTCTCATGTTACTTAGTGCAGTAATGTGGCTCCATGAATAAAAGCCATTTCCAGTCTGTCGGTACTGCATGTAACAAATGAGATCTGTTAAATGCACTTGTCACCATTGATAGGAAGAGGAGAAGCAGAATTGCACATGTTGCTGTAATGATTCTAAGTTATAATGAATGATATTTTGTATGTTTGCAAACCAGTGTGTGATGGCTGGTGCCAGACTGGGAGATATGGCTTGGCTGTTCTTGCTGTTTTTGTAATTTCTAAACAGAAACAAGAATTAGAAAATTACTTTGTGGTGGAGTGCAAATATATCTAACATAAGTGTAAAGACTGCGGCACAGCACGCGTGTATCTATCTTATATATATGCAAATAACAAGACTCACAGTAAAACCATTATAACATGTGATGGCATCAGCACTAATTAGTCGGAGATCCAGTCTGTTCCTCTCTGCCAAAGTAAACTGGAGTTATCTCAATCTCAGATTTCATATTTCCTCCTTTCTCTTTCAGGGAGGAATGTCTCTGACATGAGGTACTATGTCCCCTATTGAAAATGTCTTTAAAGACTCACAAAAAATTTCAAATTAAAATTCTCAAGTAAATTTTTAATTATTATCTACACATCATCCATCAGCTTTAATACTGGAGGTGGACTCAAATATGTAAAGCATTTTGCCCATAAATGGGTAACAGTCTGTGCTGTAGAAATCAAGGCTTATAAAATGTAATGAGAAAAGAAAGAAGAAAACTAAGTTAGCAAAAAAAAATTAATTAAGGAGCACGTTTTTTTCAGGACGAACTCGTGAAGAAAAACTGTCCAAGCTAAACAGGACCCACAGAAGCTGCATCGGAGCTCAGTGGTAGAACACCAGCTCGTGCTTCCATCCCCGACAGCTGTTCTTGGAAAGGAAATACTGGAAGGAGAATAGCTACGAATACACAGGGTGTATTCGCTACTAGCTCTGTACCACGGGCCTGCCCTTGCTGCGTGGACGTGACAGCAGCGGGTGAGACCCTGCGGGGCTGAGTGCGAGGTGCAGGAACCTCCGAGCCGCAGGGTGGACCCCAGGCCGGGCCCCCCCAGCTGCCCCGCGGTTCCGGCCGCTGGCTGTCGGCTCCGCGCTGCGCCGAGAGCAGGGTTTCCACAACCTTGGGAATAAAGCCCCGGCTGCAGTGAAACTGCCGCTGTTCCCGCTCGGGCAACATCTCTGCACCCTCGTGCAACCCTGCGGGTCGGGAGCGGACAGACAGGGGCCGGGCTGGCGGCAGCGCCGGGACAGCGGGCGCGGGCGGGAGGCTCGGCCGCCGCCTCGCTCCGCTCCGGCGCTGCCCGTCACCGCGACCCGGGGCTGAGGGCTGCTCATCCATCCATCCATCCATCCATCCATCCATCCATCCATCCATCCATCCATCGCGGCACCGCCGAACTCGCAGTCAGAGCACGATGTTTTTCAGTGGAAACCCGCGCTGCTGCCTCCGTAGAGAATTATCTCGGGGACCCGGCGGAGCTCGTTCCCCCGGCCCCGGAGAGCCCTGACCCTGAGGCGGCGAGCGAGGCCGCTGTCCCGGCGGCGCTCCGGGGCTCCCTGCGGNGCTCGGCCGTGCCTGCGCTGCGCGCTGTGGCGAGCGGCGCCGGGTAAATGGATCGCCATTCCAGCTACATCTTCATCTGGCTGCAACTGGAGCTGTGCGCCATGGCCGTCCTGCTCACCAGAGGTGAGGGGCCGCGGCACTCGGGGGCGCCTGCGGGGCTCGTGGTCCGCGGGGGCCGCGGCGGAGGGAGCGGGGTGCCCGGCGCTGCCGCCCGAGGCACACCAGTCTCGGGACCCCGCCGCGCCGGGCGGTGTTGGCGGCCGAGCCGCCGGGTCTGTGCCTCCCACCCCTCCGTCCCTCCGTTCCCACCTGGCCGCCGGTGCCGGGCAGTCACGGCCCCGCGCCCGGCCCTGTCCCCGCCCGCTGGGAGCGGGGGGCTGTGGTCTGTGGGGCTCCGGGGCTGTGGTCTGGCCGCCCGGGGAGCGCCCTCCGGGGCAGAGGCGACCCGCTGGCTGCCGGTAATCGTCGTGCTTCGGGGAGGAGGGTAAAGGATAAGTTAGCGTGGTGGTGATGTGCGACGGTATTTATTTATTTTGGAAGGAAGGCTGTAATTAACCCTAAATAACAGCCTTGCAGCGTGCAGGGGGGAGCCTGCTGGCCCCATCAAAGCGGGCAGAACAGGGAGTGACTGAGTGATGTGAAGTCGCAGATACTGAAACTATGTGCCTGATAATGATATAATTAGGGGATCACAGACTTCTGGCTGCTGTTGACTTCAAAAGCTTTAAGAGAAGCCTGCAGTCTCTCCTGTAGCCATCTTGACTAAAAGCAGACATTTTTCTTTAATAGCTACATACAGTAACAAGAAAGAGGAGGGAACAGAGGGGCATTGTTCACTGTTTGAAAATACTAAATACCCTTTCTGGCCTTTTGCATAGCACAGGAAGAAACTTTATGAATTGACAGAAATACAGTAATACAAAGTCCATTCTGTTTCACTGAAAACGTGGCTTTAATTAAAAAGCAGTTGAATTAACCTGATGACTAGCCTGTCAAATTTTGTTTGTAGTACTGTCTTGGGGCAGTAAGATGTAGCTTTTTGAAAGTGATTGTATAAGCACTTAAAATGAAAGTATGTGTGTTGTTTCACTTTATTCCTGTAGTGTGCTGAAACTCATGAAAGAACTGTCAGCTCTGATACTGTGTGCCATGTTTGCATCTTACATTTAACAGTGCAAAAAATATGAGAACTATTTCTTTCAGGGGGATGGGGGGAGACCTCATACAGAATGCTTAGAAAATGATTGAGTCTTTTTTTCTGTAACATGCTGGATGACAGTGAGTTTGAATTCATGAAAAATTAGGTTACTTGGTCTGAAAGCCCAAGGGAATTGGACTGGAGACAGTGAGACACTCCATCATTTGTCTTCTATTAAGCAGAGTTATTAAAGAGCAGCGGGAACTTTAAGGCCTGGAGCCTGCAGTAGCATTTTGGGGAAAGTATTAAGGTAGCCTGATGAGGGGAAGCTAAGTTGTTTGGGATGATTTTTAACGTCTTGCAGAACAGTTTTCTTTAGATAAAGGTGGTAGGTAACATCATTAGAAGGGGTGGAAGCAGGGAAGCCTGTAGATTGATTTTTGAAGCGCAGACTGTAGGAGGAAGATATCTGACAATTCAGTCAGCTTTGAAAACCTTGGTGCTACTGTGGTGGCAAGGACCGCAGGCACACCAGAGGTAGCTTTAAGTCCATTCTTCCAAGGATTTCTCAAAAATCTGGCTTCCTCTTAAACCTTGGCTCGATGGCACATTGAATTATGTTTGAGTTGCAACTTGCCTAGAAAGAGTAAGTTTTCCCTACAGCACAGGACATGTTTAATTCATACCAGAGCAGTTTGGAGAGCACAAAATGAAGAATTTTATGAAGGGAGCTTTTTTATCGCTTCCTTCAGAAATTTTTGAGGTTTCCTGAGATTTTTCATAGAGCCTGTAGAGGATTTTCAATCTTAAGTGTTTCCTCTTTTCTATTCACGTTGAATTGCATGTGAAATTGGGGAGAGGCAAGGGGGAGCCTTTAGCCTTGAAGTTTCACTCCATTATAAAACTTCACATTTGAGTTGAAAGTCATTGTCTCTGGTGAACAGAATAATTACACACTGGAACTTTTTTGTTTCATAATATTGATTAAAAAGTCTTTTTGCATGGATAACTCGTTAAAGATTTTCTCTTTCTGTTGAAATTACAAATAGTTGCTCAGTTTCACACAGTAAATCCTTCCTGACTAAGAGTTAGATGGTAATGGTTCTAGCTAATAGCTTTATAAGGTATTAGTTAAACCTTTTACATTTTGGCACAGTATTGAGAGATAATAAACAATTCAGCAGTTCCGATTTTTTCTTTTTCATTTGTCACATAAATATTTGAGCCTGGTATTTTTGTTGTGTGCTTATGTGCAGTTAAAAGAAATGTTACTTTTATAAAAATAGAATGCTGTTCCTGGAGTAATGGTTAAAACATAGATGTGACTTTCTTCTAGGACTGGAAGTGTGTGTTGCTTTTAGAACTGGTATTTCACTTTAAATGTGGTTAACTGCAACTGCTGACAGCGAGTGGAAGTAGCTATAAAATGGTCTTGTTAGTTATTTACCTTGGGAAAAAAAGCCACTGTGACCTTCCTCCCCCAGTCCCTGTTCTAGCAAAATGCTCTTGCTTTAATTCAAAGGACTACAGTACTAGTCATTAAAGCAAGTGCCCCAAGGCCCTTACAGGGATTAAGGTTACACTGAGGTAGGCACTGTATAGTGATGGGAAGGAAACAACCCCAGCTCGTGTGGATCTAGTCTAGGGAAGTACATCAAAACTGGCACCAAGTTTGATTGTGTGATGCGTGTGGCTATAAGGATATACAGTGAGGTGTCCTTAGAGGATAAAATTTTTACCTTTCTTGCACAATTTTTGTTTTTTAGGTGAAATCAGATGCTACTGTGATGCTGCACACTGTGTTGCAACCGGCTATATGTGCAAATCTGAGCTTAGCGCCTGCTTCTCCAGACTTCTTGATCCTCAGAATACACATTCCCCACTTACTCATGGCTGCTTGGACTCTATTGCAAGCACAGCTGAGATCTGCCAAGCCAAACAAGCACAAAACCACTCTGGCACCACCACCGTGACCACATTGGAATGCTGTCATGAAGATATGTGCAATTACAGAGGACTACATGATGTTTTGTCTCCTTCCAGGGGTGATGCTTCAGGTAGGGTAATAAAGCTTCAGTCCCCACCCTCTTCTGGCCATCAGGCCAGCAGCAGTAAAAACCTTGTGCATCTGCTGTTACTGATTTAATTGTTAATATAAGTAGAGACACCAGAGAGAGAAGTGGGTGGCTGAATGCAGGGGAACATTCTGTAGATACTGCAGAGTGTAGCAGATGTTCCTTAAACTTGTCAGTGTGGGATTTAAGGGAGTTGCTTATATGTAAATCAGTGTGTATATAAATCCTGAAATAAGCTTCACATCTTTCCCCTTTGCAGGACAAGGGAGCAGATATCAACATGACAGCAGCAGGAATCTCATCACCAAAGTGCAAGAATTAACTTCTTCAAAAGAGTTATGGTTCAGGGCAGCTGTAATTGCTGTTCCAATAGCTGGTGGGCTAATCTTGGTGCTCCTTATCATGCTGGCCTTGAGGATGCTCAGGAGTGAAAACAAGAGACTGCAAGACCAGCGACAGCAAATGCTCTCTCGTTTGCACTACAGTTTTCATGGACATCATTCAAAAAAAGGGCAGGTGGCAAAATTGGACTTGGAATGCATGGTGCCTGTGACTGGTCACGAGAACTGCTGCATGACCTGTGATAAAATGAGACATTCAGACCTCAGCAATGATAAAATTCTTTCACTAGTCCACTGGGGAATGTACAGCGGACATGGGAAGCTGGAATTTGTATGACCAATTATTTTTTAATCTGAGCTAAACTTACTCTCTGAACTCTTGAAGGCCTTTGGGTTCTACTGGACAGGAGCACTTTATCTTAAAAACTCTCATAAATCATCTTTGAGAAACAAAGGACCTCTGCAAACAGAATCTTGGATATTTCTTCTGAAGGATTCCAAAAGTTGTCTTATTTGCACAGAGTAAAATACACTCAAATGTATTGTTTGCTTCAGAGTTGTGAAAGCAAAATTAGAAGTTGTAAACACTGTCACCAGGATTATCTGAACTGTAGGGAGCTGAGAAGTGAGTTATTATAATAAACTGTATGCAAGCTCCTATGTTTCCTGACTTATTGTAAAGATTTTTTAAAATATATATATTTTGTCTGAAACTTGCTTGTGACTTTTGTTTTGGAAAATGGGTTTTCTTGTGGGTGATAGTGGAAAACAAATCAAGGTGTTGTGCATGGTAATGCCATGCATAACAATTAGATTGTGAAAGCAGGCTGATTTTTTCCTACTCTGCAAAGAAATTTAGGTGGTTATTGAGAACAAAGGTGGCAGCTTTTTTTTATACTTCAAGTAGCAATGAACCCACATCCTTGATTCTTGGCTGTAGCATTTTTTTGTAACCTCAATGAATTCTTCCAAAGCTTTGTGTGATAACTTTTTCTTCCTCTGTTAATGAAGAAAGACTTCTACTGTACAAAATGTGTCAGAAAGTGACTCCTAATTCTTTATAGCTGGTTTTCCTCCCTTGTTTCACAATTCTTGTTTCTATGATCTGTTTTCCTTTTGTACCTTTTACACCCAAACTTTTTTGGAGGGGAGGAGAGGGAAACCCCAAAACCACACTGCCTATTAGGTTTGGTTGGGTTTTTTCTGTTTATAACCCCTCTGGGTACAGTGGAAAGCATCTGCCTTGCTTTTCTATCATTTAACTAAGTATCATATGCTCCTAGGTTTGTGTGGGACTGAAGAAACAACACTGTACTTTAATCTCTGGCTCCTTCTTTATGCTATTCTTGCATAGGTGGTTTTTCTTCCTGGCCAATATTTGTGCACTTAGTTGTTTCTTACTCTTGCTAGTTGGCTGCACTTGATCATTTCATTTATTCAATGCTTAGTTGCTAAAAATAACCAACCTCTATATTATTCAAGGAATTTAATGTATTTATTTTTCTTGCTATGTTAGACTTTGCAATAATTAAAGTATACTTGCTTAAAAGGCTGAAGCCACATCATGGTGAAAGAAGCATCCAAAATGTTGCTTCAGAAGATAAAACCTGGCAGGAAGTCTAGTATTCATCTATGTTTTAAGAAGCTTTCAAAATGCCTCTGCCTCCTGTTCTGGCTGTGAAGTTGAGGTCCTAGTGTTGCCAGCAGTGAGAAAGGGATAACACACACATAGGGTTACAACAACCTTGCAGCAATGCTCTGATCCCCTGTGCTGATTGCTTTGGGATGTGCAGGCTGAAAGCAGCAAAGGGCTGGGCTGTAAGCAAAGAAAACCTGCCCCTCTAAGTCGCAGGCTCATGTTCCTGAAAGCACACTTAAACGATGTTGTAGGGTTGTTGTTGGAGATTAAGTTGGTCACCTGGCTGTGCAAACAGCTTCTGATATTGCAAACTTACCCCTACACTCATGAGTGCAGTGAGAGCCTTGGGAATGCCAAGGTCCCACTATGCCCGTGTTTGCAATATTAAAGTGCAGTTTAGAAGGATTAGTTTCATCTCTGTATATTAAACTGCTGACCCTTCTTACTACTTCAGTGTGCCTGGAGAGTTGCTTTTAATGCAGAGAATTATATCTGATTTCTACCTCTTTCTGCTGCTGAAGTTGAAGAAATTACGTTGCCACAACTTCTCTTGGAATCTGGCCTGTGGTCTTCTGGCTGACCTTTCAAAGTGCTGCTTTCCTATAAGAGCTCTGCCCTTCCTTTGCACTGATCTGAAAATCTAGGGCAGTTGTCTGCTCTGCCAAGTGTATTGTTTTTTGGGAATGGCTGACTGGAAACTTGATGCTGAAAGAGACAAACCTGAAATACCGTCTGTATAGTTGCACTACTAGTTACTGTGACTAGACAAGTTAGAAAATCTGATGGCGAAACCTTTTAAGTGCCTTCTCCAGCAATCAGAGGGAGTATGTTGTATAGTCATCCTGTGACCTTCACCACTCATTTGCCGCTGATTTGAATACATAAGGGCCTATTTATGCTGGCCATTAAAAGGCTAGTAAGACCAGGATGCTCTAATTGGCCCCTTGCTGTGGAGATGCTCTAAAGAAGAAAAGAGCTTGTTTGCCATCCCCTGCAGTCATGGCAGCAGCGCCACAGAGCGCTGGGGCTGGGGCTTGGGTTAGCAGCTGCCATCTCCTGGGGTTCTGTTACCTGGTGTGGTACTTAGAGTTTAGGTGTGGTAGCTGATACGGCCGAGGAGTTTCTGGGCTATGAGTCTTCTAAGAAGAAAATTAACTATATCCCAGCCAAAACCAGGACAGTATGAAATCCGGATTTCCAATTTATTTTACAGCCTTTATATTCAGGAAATTGTGTTACGAGCTCCGGTGTCTGTCTGGTAGCAGCTATGTGAGTTATGGAATGAGCCCCAAATCTTTTCACTGAAGCCGCTGACTGTCGAGTCCAAAGGGCGTTGGAGTAAGCAGTAGCCAGCTTCGTCGCTAGGATTTCTGTAGTGGCTGCTTATATAGCCTGCAGGCCTCAGCACTACTTAGAAAACTTGTACTCCTGTGACGAGGAGGGTCCTCAGTGATGTTCCCTGGGATTCCCGGCTGCTGGGTGCTGTACCAGCATGAGACAAAGCAGTCCTAGACAACCACTTCACCCAACCCACTGAGGCAGGCAACAAATCTTAATAGCTGAAGAGCCTGGCCAGAGGCTGGAGGCTGAAGAGGTGAGACAGTAATCGAAGGCTATCCTTTTAAATGCATTTGAGTTAAGAGCCTGGATTTGCCATTGTGCTAAGCGCTCTCAGGTTTCCCCTGCAGACAATAACAAGCACTCCTTTCTTTGAAACCCCTGCAAGCCTGAGAGCGTAAGAAGGACAGCCTTCTATTCCCAACTGGGAAAGTCTCTCGGATTGGAATAAATGAAATCAAATGTCCAAGATTTAATTTAACATACTCCGTGCCTCTCTCTTTCTCCGATTCGTTCCTCAAAACAATAATGGTTGCAGCTTTTCTTATGTCTCTGCCGCTCCTGGCTTTGTGAGCCGCTGGGTTGGTATGTCTCCTCTTAACTCCTGCTGAACTGATTCTATTAAAAACCCCTTACTCCACAGGGGGCTTGACCTTTTTCTGAAATACCGAATGCGTCTGCTTTGGAAATCACAAACTTCTCCTCTAAAGAGCTTGTAAATCTGGTTTCAATATTGAGTGATTACAGGCTGTGCGGAGAGCTTGAAAGTAAGCAGCCACTTCTGGTAGCAGAGCGCTGGAGCTGGGCTGCCGGAGCTGAGCGCCGCTCTCATTTTTCACCCCGGTGTGTGTTTGGCATAAAACCACTGCCGTCAGCTGATTCAGCCAGATTAGCGGTGGGGAGACCGGTCAGCCTCTGGTCGCAGGACGCTTGTCTTCTCTTATCAGGACCCCGGAATCCAGTTTTTGTTGTACAACCACTTGCTCTGTTGTAAATCCTGGGATCTCATTGCAAATGGATGATGCCCTAGAGGCCAAACGCCAAACAAAGCCTGGGAAAAGAGCAAGGTTTTTTTTCTTAGGTGTGATGGATGCATCTGCACCTTCACCTGCTGCTCTTGTGATAATTAAGGTATGAAAAAGGGAAAATATATCACCAGGCTGCCTGTGTGAGATGGGATGTGCCTGTTAGCTACCAGTCAGTGGGGTTCCACAGTGAATAAATGAAAGCAAAATTTGGCCTTCTCATTGAAAAGGGGGAGGGATAAGAAGACAATCTACCAAGAAAAAGAATCTGTGGTCAAAAAAAAAAACAACAACAACAAAAAAAAACAAAACAAAAAAAAACACCCTAATAAGGCACAAGTTGAGTGAGTAAAAAAAGAAAGTCTCTGAAGGAGGCAAAGTTGCCTTTATTTCTTTTTTTCAGTTACTTTCCCACATGAAGATCACTGGAAGCCTATTTGTATTGTTCCAGTGTCTGGTCACTTGGCAGAAAAAAATTCTTCCTTGTTTTGGTTCTAGCAGCTACTTGGGGAAGTAGTATTTTGGATCTGTCACTGTGTTTTATTTCTGGGGAAAAACAAGTCGTAGAGAGGTGCTGGTAAAGTATGATTATCTCTTGGGAGGGACCCAGTGTCTCCAACATTATGAATTCTGGCTCTCTCTAAATAAACACCCAACTTCATTTTCTTTGTTTCACCTCTAACCCTCATCTGCGTCCTTTATAGTCCCAGGGGGTGAATCCTGAAGTAAAACAAACTGCAAGGGAAGGAAGCCAGGAGGGAGCCGCAGTGCCTGCAGATTAACAGAGCCTTCTGCTCTCCAGCCAACCTTGACAAAAGGATTCAAGCCTGAACTGACCTTCAGGGGGAAAAGCAAAACAAAAACCACCTTGACTTGAACTTTCAAGACCGCAGGAGTTTAATGCTCGGTTTGATGTCTCCTAAAGGGAGCAGGGAGCTAGAAATGCCAAACACCTGTCCTGCAAACCCAAATCCTAACAACTTATCATGAAATTTGGGCCGTAAATTACATGGATTTGAAAATTTTAGGATTTGCTCATCACTGTTTCTAAGTCATTCAATGTTGCTAAAAGGGCCTAAAAATATGCTTTTGTGATTGTCTAGGCAAATCTATAACATTTGGTTAAACAAATAGTAAGTTCTGTTGAAATATCAATATTTAAATGCAACTTTTCACTGAATAAATATTTCTGCCTGAAAGCAGGTCCTGCCTCCCAGCTGAGCCCTGCTCTTTTCCCTGTAGGCAGAAAGGAAGAGAACAAGTCAGCCCTGACTTTTTAAAAAAACCAAAAACACCCAGGGTGACTCAATATTTAAAGAAGTTTTTTATTAAAACTGAAATGTTAGAGTATTTTTCTCTTTCTAGTTATCACACTACTTAAATGTATCAATGGCTGTGCAGTTGGGAATAGTGAGTGAAATGTATTTTTTCACTCCCTTTGCCTATGGGCTCTGTTTAAAAAATACTGACTTGTGAGAGCCTGCTAAGAATGGACCCTCTCCTGCAATTGCTTTTTTACCTAATAGATTGAAATTTCAGGACAGTGTCTGTGGAGCAGCAAGGTGATGAGCCCTTGGCTTTTCCTCAACATTAATTTTTACCTGTTTTCCAACCAAAAAAAAGATAGAAGTGGCACTATGATGAACTAGCACCTGCCTAGGAGAGGCTCAGGGGAGCAGTGGCAGTGGTATAGCCAGTATGGCTGCTGAGTGCCAGGCTGATCTCTGCTTTTGGGATCTTTTCACTCCAAAGGCCTGCGGTTTGCAGATGTAAATCCCCTTCTTGTCACTCGGGAGGAAAATATTGGTGCACTAAATCTCCTCCTGGCACTTGGCTGTGACAATGGGGAGGGAGGAACAGTACAGGCTCAGGGTCCTGCCCAGGCTGGGGTGGCTTGTATTGGTGTGCAAATCAGGGCTTGTGTCAAGCAGGTTGCTTTGAAATGCTCAATTTGTTGAGTTCTGGCTGTGAAGTAGCTATTTCATCAGTGGAAGAAGATTTATTAACCAATTTTTTATGGCTATCGACAATGGCTTAGCTCCAGCAGGGTCCCAGGCATTTTTATGAAGTGCAGTGGGTTCCAGAGGTAGAGGTGTTTTATATTGTTCTGGCATTTTAACCCAGTGAGCTAAGGCCTCTATCCTGCAAATACTTAAGGGTGTGCATAATTCATTCCGGTCCCAGGGGCTGTTTTGTCCCTGCTGCTGGCAGAGCTTTGCCGAGCTCTGTGCTGGGTACCTGCTCTCTCAGTGGGCTCGTTGTTGAGGAGCTGCAGCAGGCTCTGGGGGAGTCCCTCCTGGCCATGGAATTTGCTTTACTAAAGCATGGAGGGGGATTTGGAGTTAATGCCAGTGTTCTGTCACTGCCACACCGCCGTTGGCCATCGAGTCCATGTTTTCCCTTGACCTGGCTGCCTTGGCTGTGGCTGGTGATGGGAGAGCAAAAGCCCATGCTGGACACAATTCTGGGGCCAAATTAGTGGAGATGTGTATTTGTCAGGGCAGCATCTCACCTGGCTCTAGAACCTTGTCCTAGGCTGCAGCTGGCCCTTTCTGCAGGTGGGGTAGGGAGGAACACCCTGACAGTTTCCATTGCTTAAAACCCTTTATGCTTTTGTACACAAGAATCACGAGTGCTAAGCCTGCAGAAGATCAGCTCTCTCAGTCTACCCAGTGCCCAAAGCTGTGCTCTCAGCCATCATCCCCCTCTGTCACACACAGTGTGTGATGGTCAGGGTTTTAATTACACGAATGTATGCAGTGGTTTTTTCACAAAACCTCCTTATCAACTCTCCCTCCCAACCACCTGGGTCCCAGTCTCGCTGGCTGCAATCTCTCTGCAGCTCTTCATCTCACGTCCTTGCTCTGGCTCTCCCTCCCTTTCTTTGCTCTTCTCAGAGGGCCAGAGGTGCAGGGTGCCCTGCCTGCGCTGGAGCAAACTCTCCCTGGCAACAGGTACTGTTCTCAGCCTCCCTAGCTGTTATCAGTCCACAATAACCTTTCCCTTATTTGATTTTTTTTTTCCCTGGGGGACTCTAGGGGACAGCCACAATTATGTTTCTTCCAATCCAATTCCACCTGACTGTTTGATAGTGGGAGAGCAGATAGGAGAGACTCATGACAGACTCCCAGGTGGGTGAGCAGAGCCAGGCTCTGCCAGCCCCCACTGACTAGCAGTCTCCTCTTGGGATGGGACAGACCCAAATGTGGCAGTCTTCCTCTTCATAAATAAAAACCACAAAACACTCTCTTGTAAGTGATTTTTTTTTATGAACTTTTATATCAAGCTGGAAACACTTCCTTTTTCTGCATCAATTGATGCCAGAAATAAATTTTTTGCTGTTGTTTGTAAAAAATGCACCAAATTTTGGATCTGCTCAGATGTTCATTTATCGTAAAGCAAATGAAACTTGCCATATGGATTTTTTTAAGAACACCTTGTACCGAAGCATAACATTTCTGATTGTGTTTATAGGCTGGGTTAAAATTGCTTTACAGCAGCTTTTTGCTATGGGATGGATTGGTAGTGGAGTTTTGTAATCTCTGCCTTCATTACTGGTTCTGTTATCTGTCCCGATTGCTGCTGTGCTTTCCTGACTGCAGGATAATTTTGCCTGTAGAAAGGTTGTCACCCTTTACCTCTTCAAACTGAACTTTGTCTCCATATATCTGCTGGTGGTAATTGGCACTCCTGTCTTTCTCCTGCAAGGGAGAGGGACTCCCATGGCCCCAGGGACTTGTGCAGCCTTCTGGGTGTCTGACCCATTCCTCAGTGCCCCCCTTGCTGCTCTCACTGCGTGAGGCAAAGCGCCGGTGGTTCTGCTGGCATCTTACAGCTTCCAGGAGAGCTGCAGGCTCCAGGAGGAGTTTTATGGCAAGCATCTTATCACAGGTTATGGCTGAACATACACAAGCACTCCCAGTGACCAGTGTAATCCACTCTTTACTGGCATAATTTGACTTTATTTTTTATTTACACAGGGAGGCTTGGGTGGAGCGTTATGTACATGGTATCAGAAAAACAGTCTGCTCCGCCTCAGGGCTGCACACGTGCTGGAGCCAGCGCACCGCCCCGAGGGCGCCAGCAGCCCTTTGTACCGAGCATCTCCACACGTGGGAAGCGTTCGACTTTCTCCTGTGAGTGTCTGAGCAAGCGGGTTGTAGTGCCCCAGTAATCTTCAGTGACATTCCCTGTCTCACAGTGGCAATGGATGAGTGTGCAGGAGCCCCGAGTGCAGCAGCTGAAGGCGGCTAATCTCTTATCAAAGCGGTGGATCCCTCCTGGGACTGCACCCTATCTACGTATTAATATTTGATCATTCGTGAGCAGTTTGCAAATTTGTAATGAGTAATGAAATATCCTGGGAACTGTTTGCTCACAAATAGTTTCCGGAGTATTTCATTACATATGACAAATTTGTAAGTCTGTAGTTGCCAGTATTGGGATTCCTGAGTTGTCTGCTCCTGAGGAAAGTGCTTCTGGAGGACAGATGGACTGGTATCTGCTTGATCACAGCTGGGGATGCTGTCAGTGTTTTTTTGTCACAGTGGATAAAAACATTCAACGGCAAGATTACAGGGATCTGCTATATATATTATTGAGTGAAAATTAGCCAGAAATATGACATACAGGAGTAATTTTCAGTCTTCACTTGAGTATCTTATCTCACTGGTTGCTTCCACAGCCAGACATTTTCCTCAGTTGCCCACCTGGACTCATAGATACTAAATCCATTTTTCCTTGATTTTTGCTAGTGTTTTGCCAACAGCTTTCTAAAAGTCTGGTACAGTTGAACAGTAGTAGCAGCAGTGAAATATGGGATTTCAGAACAGGATACTGGAGTACAGACAGAAAAAGTCACAGGGAGTTTTTGCCCAGACCAAGGTGGAAGAATTTGGCACAAAGGGAAGATCAGAGCATGCAAAAACCTATTTTCTCCCCGCAAAATATTTGTATGCTATACAAAATTAACAGAAATAGCAACAGAAAATTTATCCCAACATATTAATACAACATGGACAAGTTGGCTTTTAGTCTTCACTGCTCCTGTGGCATACAGAGGCTTCTGTTGCAGCCTGTGGATGACTGCATCAGGCAGGGATCTGATGGGATGGCTGCAGCCAGCATGAGCAACCATATGGGGTTGAACTCAACTGCGTATAGCTCTTTGCTGATCCTGTATTACACAGCATGTGGAGCAGGTGAGTTTGGGACTCGTGGTGCTGTGTCTCCTGGGCACTGCCCCAGACATCACCCCCAAAGCTCACAACTCCCACAGAGGGGCAAATCCTTCAGCAGAGCCAGCAGCAGTGGAGCTGCTGGGTGCACAGCACAAGCAGGTGTCTGGCAGCAAGATATCAGCTCCTGAAACAGGCCAGCTTTCAGAGAGAGCACAGAGATAACTCCATCCTTTGCATTTGTAAGAAATGAAGAGCTTGACTCAGCCAATATATCAAGCAACAGTCAATTTATTTATTCATTATTTCAAATGGTAAAGTGTGAGCAAAGCAGCATGTTGGGTACAGTGGGGGTCTCCCCTCCAACTGCACATCGGCTACAAATTTTTGCTGGTATTTATTGAGCACCTTCATAAGCATTTCTCAGCAGGTTTTTTGGTTTTTTTTATGGTTTCCTCCTAGTTTCTATTAGTGAAGTCTGATTTCTATACCCCATTGTGATCAATTCCTATTGGTGACGTTGAATTTCTATACCCTAAGGTTGTAAATTAGTGATGATGATGTCCAGCTTCCCTTTTTCAGAAGCATACATCAGTGATGGTGAGGTCCAGCTTTCCTTTCCAGGATCATAAATCAGTGAAGGTGATGTCTAGCTTCCCTTTCCAGGATCGTCCAGTTTTCCTTTCCAGGATCATCAATTTTTAGCTTGGCATAAGATCACTTCCTTCTTTTATTTAGGAGATTACAACTCCTTTTATATATTCTAAAGCTATAGTTTAAAACTTCTTGTTACAAAGCAGCTTAAAGCTTATAATAATTTTATTTTCAAAGCAAATAATAATACTTCCACATTCTTCTATCCTACATGTTAAAGAAAACTTAAAACTTATATTGTGAAAACTTTAAAGTTCACATTATTCATTTATAAGCAAGCAGAATATTTATCTAAAGGCCTCTTTCCATGTGTTTTTGTTTGTTTGTTTATTAAAACTCATTTTTTTTAACTGTCTCATGGCCTTGTTCCACACACTTCACAATTACAACTTCACAGGCCACCTTTTTCTACCTGACACAAAACACAATCCCACATTTCACAAATTTGACACCTAACTGCAGGCTGCAAAGGCTGGCAGACTGTGGCTGGGGCCAGCATGGGTCAGATTGCCTTACAGGGACACCATCACTGTCACTGCCACTGCTGTCACTAAACATTTCTCTGAGTATTGCATAAATGAAAGCTGGACCAAAGGTCTCCTGTCTCTCAGGAAAGTGACTTGGTGAGCTTTGAGTTAAACATATTCTAAATTACATAAAAATATGTGTTTATATAGAATTTATAAATAAAATCATCTTAGTCTTCTGGCTGAGGTTGAGGATTATGTAATTAGTTTTTATATTGATAGTAAACAAATTATTTTATAATTTTGTAATATTTTTGTATAACTAACAACATATCAAATAGAACCTGAGTGGAGTGCCCTGTCCAGCTGACCACACACCCATTCTTTGCTCTTTTCCCTACTTCCTCTGGCCAATCTATATGTTCTCCAGCTAGGAAGAAGGTTTCAGCTCTCAAGAACTTTTCAGGTCCATTCCAGATATGAGCTACAGATTCCCACCAACTATGGGATCTGGCAGTGGAATCCCAAATACAGAACCGCTATTTGCAGTGATACCTGTATATGCACAAGCATGTGTGAGAAGCCATAGGTCACTAGGCCAGGTACTTCCCAGGCCAGGATGTGTGGCAGCAGCCACAGCTCTCCAAATCAGCCTTTGAGATGATCAGTTTTCCTCCCAGGAGACCTGTTTCCAGGGGCACCATGTTTCTGGGCCATGCCCTTAGAGAAGTCATCCTTACAACTGATCTTTCCAGGGCTGATGTGGACTTCTCCTGGGTGCTGGTAAGGAATCTGCTTTGTGTTGTGGCAAAACTCTCTGCCCAGAGCAGACCAGCCCTCTTCTGTAGACAGGTTAGAGAAACGTTTCCCCCAGAGTCTGCACAAAATCAGAAATTATTCTTTGAAGTTTCCTTCCTTCCTTCCTTCCTTCCTTCCTTCCTTCCTTCCTTCCTTCCTTCTTTTCCACCAGTCAAGAAATGTTCACGCTATTTCTTAAAAATAAGAAAACATACTTAAAACGCTGCTCTAAAATTTTGTGTGGGAAAACCCCTACTCAGCCAGAGGAGGAAACAGTAGAGACATAGCAACAATTACTGCTGAGTCTGTTTATGTTTGTTCTCCCCAAAACAAGAATGAAGAATGGGACTAAATACAATTAGTCACCAGCCACTGGTGAGGGAGAGGATGCTGCTGAGTCACAGCCTCCTTCAGCTCTTTCCCCAGAAAGGTCAGTGCCAGCCCAGGGTGGAGGAGCCACACTGCAATGGCTCCTGGCCCTCTCTCCTTAGGGGCAGTGGCCCTAGGATTGGGCGCTGCAGGGGCAGGTGTTGTTCCTACCACCTACTGCCCTCTCTGTGCCAGGGATGATCCCCCCTACAAAGGGACAGGATTGCTTCTCTGTGGGATTTCTCTGCTCCCTCTGGTTGTAGCCACACTGGTGTTTCTGTTCCAGCTTCAGCAGAGTGCAGGGACAAGCCACTTCCTCCCTGCTGCCCGAAAAATTGTGGCTGCAGATGACACAGGTCTGGAGAGGCAATCAGACACTCTGGAGGAAGGGACCTGAAGGAGCTTTTCCTGTGCAGTCTGCTGTGCATAAAGCAAATTTTTAAGAACCTGATCCAGTTGGTGACTGGGATGACTCCCAAGCAAATATGTCTTACCTGACACTTTCCTGCCTTGTGAGTGTGAAATGTTATCACACAAGCATCTCTTGAAACCTCTCTCTGATTTCTCTGCTTTGCCCCCTCAAGGCAAACAGATGGAAGTTTAATCCTCTTCCCTTGGTGTCTCTGGATTGCAAAGCCTTTGTCAAAAGGGAGCCTGAGATCTTAAAACCTAATGCTTTTTCCTAGATATTGAGATAATTGCTATGGGCTAGACACAAGGAGAATAAAGAAGCCAGGCTAGGCAAACAGGAAATGGCAGGAAGTGAGAACTAGATAATGGAAAAAGTAGTTTAAAATTATTTTCTTCATGTCTCCATATACTGATTTGTTGCTAGAACAAATGGAAATGAGCTTAATGGATTCTTCTCTGCTCTGAAGGTTTGAGAATAGGTGCATTGAATTTATGCCAAATTAAAGAAGAGTCTGGGCATTTCCTAGCCAATAATATGAGAGAAAAACAAACCAAAAGAAAGAAGTTTTTCTCATTCCAGATTTCTAACAGGTTAGGAAGCAATGCAGGTAGATGTAACAGAAACTGGGGTGACTCTCCTCCAGCTTGCTTCTTACTGGGAAGCAGCCCAGGTGTAAGGCACATACAGCCAGGTACAGGGGGGAAGCAAAGTTTAGTGGCTTTGGGATGGATTGTGCTTGATTAGGTGATGCCCTGACTGGCTTGGCTGGACTCTAATGATGGCCCTTTCTGCAGGGGGGTGTTGAGGGAGCTGACACCCCTTCCAGCCACACTTCCAAGGTGCTGAGGTCCTGCAATGGCTCTCGTGCCTGGGATGGCTTTTCTCCTCAGAGACTCTTTGGAAAGCAGGGGTTCTTCACAGTGTGCCTCTCAGTGTGTGCTCACACTTATGTGAGTATATGGAAGTCAGAAAAAAAAAAAAAATAAAAGCCACACAGAAGATTTTACTTTCCAGGCCAATTTACTGCACAAATTTTATTTTTATTAACCTATTATTTGTGTAGCTCTTGCTGTCTGAATAAAACAAATCATCATAGATGGCTGTCAACCAGTGCTTTCTCCTGAACAGGAGGAACAGCAGCCCTGGAGATGCTTGGGCAGATACCTGTTGTTGCAAAGCAGCTTTGTGGCACTGACCAGCAAGACAGCACTGATCTCTGCATCTCAGGCTCTATGAGAGAGCATGTCCTTGTACATCATGGCTGTGGTTTTATTTAATCCTCACTGTATGCAATCAACAACAGGAAGACCCTTGACATTTTCAGTTGTCAGACGGGGATCACATCCTTGCAGAAAATGTCCTGTCTGAAACAACCTCTTGAGAGTGGTGCCTGTGCAGAGAGAGAGTGAGGGGAAGGTCCTTTCACCTATGGGTCCCCAGCAGTATCTGCATGCCATATGCCCTATGGTTTGGTGGTAGAAACTTGCCCCAAGAAGAAGCTCAGGATTTGTCTATCGCCATGAAGAAGCAATGAGCAAAGTGGAAGCAACTAATTCAAGTGTTTGGTGATAATATTATGAGCAAAGGTACTTTTGTTGCATGGAAAATATATGGTTGCCCCTTTTAAATTGGAGGTACTGTGTAAAATATTGTGGTGTGTCACAGGAACAGTGCAGCTCCCAGGTAGATCAGACCAGTGTAAAGGCAGAGGTCAAACATAACTTTTCCTGTGTTGACATAATGCACATTGTAGTTTCAGTCCACCATAGCAGAAAAAAAAAAAAAAATAGAAGGCAAACTACACAAATGATCAATGATGTTAATTACAATTCTCAATGAGGGAGATAATAGCAATGCAAGGGAAAGTAAATACTTATTAGCCCTAAGGAGCATCCTGTTATCTGTATGAAAAATAAACACATTTATCTAGGCACCACCACCATGGCTCTGGCTATGAGAGGAGGTGTGCTTACTTGAGATATTGGCATCATTACTGTCTGGTAGAAAACTGAAGAAGCGTCATTGATGGTAATGGATGTAAAAGTGGTCTGAATGGCCAGCTGGACCTTAGTATTCACCTCAGCTGGTGCCAAAATACCAGCCTGTCACCTAACAGCTAGGGCAGGTGGTAAGTACCACCATGCTATGTATGTGTAATATGGCACATTATACAGATCCCTCTCCCTCCTGGCGTGCTGAAAATCTTTTGAGGATCTCATTAGCCCTATTGCAAAGACAATGGGCATTTAGATTATAGGTAGTTGGGATGTGCTGAAGACCTCTGGAACAAAGATGGCAAAGGATTTTAGTCTTTTCTTTAAGATCCAGATGACAGTTTTGCTGAAAGCTGTTGTGGTTTCATGTTTGGAGGTGCTAAAAATCCCAGTGGTTACAGGGTGGGTGGCAAGTGCTCAACATTTCTGGATGTCAGGCCAGGCATGTCCTCACTGGCCACCTCTCTTCAACCTCCTCCAAATGATTCCCCAATTTATTGCCACTTAAGTTTCAGCCCTGTCTTAGAGGTTCTCCATTAGTGGTATAATGAACAGATACAAGGCTAAGTCAAAGGATTCAGAGCTAGTGTGCAGTAAACATAAACATATGTTTAGCATTGGGTTATAAACTACTGTAGCCAAAGTGGGCAAGTGTTACAAACTTCAAACACAAAACAGATGGAAGTTAATTAGAGACATGAAAGTGATGACAATAGAAGTGAGCTGTAGCAAGGAAATTAAATGTTAGTTTAGGCAGAAGTTGCTGCAGCTCTGCCTTGCACTGGAAATGCCTGCAGTCTCTGCTGAAGGTGGGAAGGCATAGACATACTTTATTGGGACAGCCAAGCATGTTGTCCATATGTCAGAAATGTAAGTCACTGCTATGAGTGAATGTGTGAAGGAAATACAATCTGACAGGCTTTTGGAAGCTGGGAATTTGCTTGCCATGAGGTCACAGAATCACAGAATCACAGAATCACAGAATCACAGAATCACAGAAAAAGCTGAGTTGGAAGGGGCCCACAATGATCATCAAGTCCAATTCCGGGCCCTGCACAGGGCAGCCCCAAGAGTCACATCTTGTGCCTGAGAGCATTGTCCAAAAGCTTCTTAAACTCTGACAGGTTTGGTGCTGTGACCACTTCCCTGGAGAGCCTGTTCCAGTGCCCAAATCACCCTCTGACTGGTAAAAAACCTTTTCCTAATATCCAACCTAAACCTTCCCTGACACAACTTCAGGCCATTCCCTCTTGTCCTGTCACAGGTCACCAGAGAGAAGAGATCAGTGCCTGCCCCTCCTCTTCCTCTCACAAAGAAGTTGTAACTGCAATGAGGTCTCTGCTCATTCTCCTCTTCTCCAGACTGAACAGACCAAATGACCTCAAGCACTCCTCACGTGGCTTCTCAAGGCCCTTCACCATCCTTGTTGCCCTCCTTTGGACACTCTCCAATTGCTTGATGTGTCTGAAGCTGCACTGCAACAGAATTGCAGAATGGTTTGGGAAGGGACTTTAAGGATCATCTAGTTCCAACCCCCCTGTCATGTGTGCCAGGGCTTACAGTGCCCAGTGTGCTACAAGAAAGCAGATGTTCCACAGCATGGGCATCCCCTGGCAGAGGGGTACTGGGCTCCTCAGGCAGTGCTGTGGTACAGCAGACATCCAACACTCCAGGGCTCAGTTCTGCCCTGCCCCTCAAACTTCCCAGCCCTTGTTCCCTGCCATGAGAGCCTTCCAGGCCCTGGCCAGGGGCTGGTAGGTGCTCAGCTGATGACATGAGTCCAACTAAGGAGGTTGAAGTCCTTAACAAGGTTAGGCAACCCTTGTGACCGCAGGGCTGCCTGCAGTTCCAGGGTCTGTTCCTGCCTTATTCTTGGCTTTCCTCTTCCCTATCACTGTAGACAAAAGATTTAGTGACTCTTCTTGCCAATAAATCTTCATTCTAGTTGCTTATACTCTGCTCCTTTGCCTGTCATCTGAGTAATCCTAAAAGCAATGGTTTGAAGAAGTTTTTGTTTTATTAGGTCCTTGTGAGATGGTGTCCTGCTGGGCCATGTATGTTTCCATGGTTTGCATGGAGATTGTGGAAGAAGAGGGGTATTTGGTGTTGGAAGGAGAAGAAAAACCCCAAATAAATGCCTTAATAACATCAGCTCTGAGGTAACTACGGAAGCCTTGGGTATGTTTGTTCCCTTAATCCCAGATGAGCAAGTGCATGTGTGCCTCTCAGTTCTGTGCAAGCCTGTGCTTCAGCAGACAGACTGTCTTTGTCCTCCTGTAGTGCTGCTCTGATGTTCCGCCCTCCAACATGTTCTACACCTCTGCCTCAGACAGACTTGGGAGCCAAAAGGGCTACCCACAAAGCAGATGGTTTAAAATAGCTCCCCTGACAAAAAGAGCATTGCTGTTCAGCCGCTCCTCCTTTGCTCCCATGGGCAGCAGTGCTGCTGGTCGTGGAGCTGCTGCTCCCATATCAAAGCTCACAAGCAGCCCTCTGGCTCCCAGGGCCAGCAGCCTGCTCAGACCTCTGCTGCTGGGGCACTGCAGCCTCTGCCCTGCCTGTTCAGCCCAGCAGCACCACCATGTCCCTCCAGTGCTTTGTCCTGCCATCGCCCAGGACAGAGCAGAGAGGCTCACCCTGCCGTTTGCCAGCCCTGCCCAGTACAGCCCCATGCCCCAGCACCCCCGTGCAATTTAGGGCCTTGGAGAGATACTTGAGGGATTAGCTGCAGTAAAAGTCCTCCTCTAAATGAGAATTTCAGGTTGGGACCTGAAACTGTAGCAGTTTGGAAAGCACCCAGTGGCTGTGCTGTCAGGGAGTGTTCACAGGCAGTAAAATAAAACCGTTGCCTAATTATAGTTTCACCAAGGGGCACTGCAATGCTGGGGTATTAACTCCTTGCACATAAACAGCGATGGGCAGGGGCTTGCCAGCAGTGCTTCTACCTCCAGGAGATAAACAGGTAACGGTATCACGGTGCCGCCATCCAGACGGGAGACGGCTGCTCGGTGAAATTACAGGAACATTTACTCATTCAGTACGAAATTACACATGACGGGGGCAGGAACTACACCTGAGTGTTATCCAGCCCTCCCTTCACCAGGGGGGAAAATCTGGGATTGGGAGCACACAGACCATAGCAGAGTAAGGCAGGAACAAAAAAGGGACTTCCCAGAATTTGGGAAGCTGAAAATTGAAACAAACAGAACAAATCATCAGCCCAGGGAAGGTTGTAATTACTCTATAATCAGCTACTCAGGTAACGAAATCACACACTGGCACAGTGCAAATAAGAGGGTCTCAGCTGTCAGAGGAACACAGATTAAAAGCAGGGAAGCTTGGATGTTGATATTTTTATTTGGGGAATGTTTTTCCCCTTTAATTATTTTAGACAAGATGATTAAAAAAGTAAAAAAGAAAGCCAGATTGCTGGAGATTACTGTATCAGGAGGAAGGCTGGGGGACATGAGCTAGAGGGGGTTTCTATCCACCCTGAGCTGTTCCTTGGGGCTGGGAATTTTGGTCCCAGTTCTGCCCTGGCAGGGGACAGGCAGGAATAGGCTGCATGGATGGGGGGAACTCTGTATGGGCTGAGGTAACACCCTTCTTCTGGTGCATGCTGGCTCTGGGAGGACATGCCATGCAGGAGTGGCTGCAAAGCACACATGTGAGCAGGGAGAGGGTGCAGAGCCTAGTCTCAAAACTCACACTTACATGAAATTTCTAATGCCATGAGCAAGGTCTGTAAGTTAGTTACATCCTTCAAATCTTAGATAAAAATAAGGAGTTTAGTTAGAGTTTCCAGGTGGTGTGTGCTAGGTAAAAGAGTGCAGCAATGTCACCTGTGGTGAAGCACTGCCATGCAGGTAACCATTAAATGCAATTCCTTACACAAGGAAGGGTTACTCACATGGGCAAGGGAAAGAGGTGGAAATGTTCTGCCACAACAGTGTAAGGTCATATTTCATTTCTGTAGTGTTTTCTCTCCTCAGGAGGCAGCCAGCAACTAAAGCAAAGCTCTAGTCTCTGAAGAATTCCCTTATTGAAGTTTGCCCAGCTCCTTTGCTGCTCCAAGATGTCTCTTAGGAACTGCTCAATTCATACAGAAGGTGTTTTGCTTTGTGTATATGAATCTTTTTTATTATTTTTTTTTAGTTGAAAAATGTCTTTCCCTTCCCACTATCCCTGCAGGTCAGGATAGATGTTGTTTGACATAAAAAGGGTTTTTTGGCATGTTGAATTAAACCTTCCTGACTTTGGCAAAGAGCAACTGCAGGGCCACGACAATTAACAGGGGCTGATTTGGTGACTTATCTCCCTAGTTCAGTCTCAGCAGCACTGCCTGCTGCAGAGCTTTGATAACTGCTGCTGGACACCCCACAAAGCAAGAGTTTAATTGTCTTTCAGGAAGTTTTTCTATCAACCACTTCTCTGCCGTTTGATAAGTTCTGTTGTTTTGGAAAAGTCTTCAGACTTCCTGACAGGTCTGAATTTGGTCTATGAGAAGCACGGGTAGCCCTGAGGCCCCTCACCCCTCAGCTGCCCCACAAGTGGTGCTAATGCCCCAGTTGCTTGCTCATCCCATCCTTGGCTCCTTGTGGAGTCCACCAGTGGGAAAAACAAACAAGTCTATACAAGAGTGCCCAAATTCAGAGAAGGCAGCTGTGGAGGATGCTGTGGGACTGAGCTTGAGAAAGTGTATTGGCAAAGACAATAACATTACCTCCCCATTACCCAGTAAAATTACCTGGCCCAAATATTACTGAATTTGCCCTAGTAGTGACTAAATAACATGTTCTGAAAGATTTTTTTTCTGAAAGATTAAAAGAGCAATTTAAAATAGTTTCTGTTTCTTTGTATGGCAATCTGAAAACATCAGTGGTCAAACTCACCATGACTGGATTTAAAAGCAGCCTGAGAAGTAAGAAGCCATTTTATTTATCCAGCTCTTTCTTAGTGGAGGTCTGTGGTAGTGAAACCCTCTGTTGTGCAGTCTCCTCTCCTTGGGTATCTCTGAAGCACCCAGTGTCTCCAGGTGAAGACTACTCAGAGCGTTTAGGTGTCTTCCCAGCTCATCCTAGTCAAGTTTATACACTCAAGGGCTCAGCAAGGGGATTAGGTGACACATTTTCATTTTCAGTCACTTGTTCAGAGTCAAAAAGGCTTTAAAAAGCCATTAATATGTATCACTGCAGAAGGAATGCCTTCACTAGCTGCCTTTTATGACTTGCATCTCCTCAGCAAATTGTCCAGGTGAACATTTCTGAGTAGTGGCTGGCTCCAAGAGCTCTGTTTCTGCAGAGAAAGCACCACACAAGTTTGGGTGGCATCACCCCTTGCTAGCCAGGGAGGCTTCAGAGCTTACCTGAACAGAGTTGCCTCTAGGACTGCAGAACTCTGATTATCACAGGTTTGTGTTCCTCACCCATCTCTTCTCCCCTCTGAGGGACAAGAAGGGTATTAGCTTTAGCATTATCATTGTTTAGTCCCTTGGCTGCTTGCTCTTTAGGCATCACACTTTTCCATAGCTACTTTGGGGGTGTCATCAAATGGGTCACAGTCGATTCTGAGCCAGACTGGTTTTATGCAAGTGCCATTTCTACTCAGACCTGCACAAAGTTTAGCAGAACATGAATGCCAAGAGCTGAATTTGGATCTGCTGGCCAAGGCTTTGATGTTTTTGTTTGCTCTGGAAAAAAACCTCCTCTGATATGAACTGAGTGAAAGTATCCTGTCTGGCTGAGTATAACTGGACATATTCTCTGCACAAGCTGTGTTAAGCTTTGACTTAGAGTCTAACAGCTCTTAATGTCTCTCCTAAGCTTCCCTGTTGAATGTTTGTACCATTTCAGGAGAAACAGGGATTATTTAACTGAAATAGCTTTGATAGATTTGAAGGCTCTGAAGATCAGCTGAGTTACAAAGAGAAAAGAGAATATTTAAAACCAAAGCAAGGGTTATTCTGGATGTTCATTCTTTATTTGAAGACAGCTTAGGAATGATTTAACAGGGTTAACTTCAGAGAGAAATATCCTGAAGTTTTCTAGGAGACATATTCTTGCAAGTTTGCCAGCTAGTTTATAACTGAGATTCCTCATTCTCCGTGGGGGTAATTACTGCAGCTGGGTTGGAAAGACTTCAGTATTAAAACAGCAGTCAGTGAGCTACTGAACACAAGCTCAAATCCACAAGGAGATTCTCAAAGCCTGAGCTGATTAGAGCAGAATAAATCTTGGACTGGATTGCCTGTCCCTGCCTTAATGTCTCTCACTAAGGGGGTTATGGCATGAAATGGGGTAGGCTGGTGTGAGCGTGTCATGCATTTTATCTGAGAAATGAGCTTTCCTTTTTCTGTGAGGTTGCCTGGAAGAGCCACTTAAAGTGAAAGTCCAAGGTAAGGAATTCAAGACTAAGATATATAATATCCAATAGCAACGTATTAAAAAAACCAAACCAAAAAAACCAAAAAAAAACCAAAAAAAACCCAAACAAACAAAAAAAAAACACAAAAAAAAAAAAAAAAAAAACCAAAAAAAAACAAAAAAAAAAAACCCAAAACCCCTCCAACCTCCCAACTTTTTTTTCCCCATCAGCCATGAACATCCTGAGTTGGAAGGGACCCACAAGGACCACCAAGTCTAGCTCCTGGCCCATCACAGGACAATCCCAAGAATCACACCATGTGCCTGAGAGCACTGTCCAAAGACTTCTTAAATGCTGTCAGGCTCGGTGCTGTGATCCCTTCCCTGGGGAGCCTGTTCCAGCATTTGACCACCCTTTGGTTGAAGAGCCCGGCTGGGGAGCCAAGTGACATGTTCTGAGCAATGCTTTCTGGGCAGTTGCTTGTCTTTGGTCAATCCAGAATAAAATCCACATACTTTAAGGCCTGCCAGCGCTTCTGCAGTCTGAATGGGTGCATGAGAAGCTTCCACTCCTCTGCAGGGTTTTGCCCTGTTCTGTCCAGTTCTGCCCAGTTCTGTCTTTCCTGCCCTGTGGGATGAGGGTCCAGAGGGTGGTCTCAGGTTCCTGGGCTGCTGGGTCAGCCACGATGTGTCTCCAGATGGGTTTCACAAGGAGCTGCTGCATCACTCTGCTCTTGCTCTCAGTCACATCCTCTTGTTTTTCAAACTCTGCAGCAGTGCTGGGTGCTGGTATGTGTGCACTTCAAGAGCACTTGCTTAGGGAACTCTGAAAGAGCACACAGCTCAGCCTCTACTCCCCTTTTCAGTCTGCTTGTGTTCATTGGTTAACCTGAGCATGTTTGGTTTATCTGCACAGAAACCATAAAAGGATATTTTTTCATGTAACAGGCCGATATATTTTGCCAATCATATTCTGAAAGAAACAGTTAAATGATTTTCACTCTTTTGTTTAAGCTTAGAGACACAACCGGAAAATTATCACTGGGGAGGAAAGATTAAATACCATCAAACTGGAGACACACAGTTTGTCTGGATGTGGGCATGGTCTTTTTAAAACCTATTTGGAGATTTTTTCTTGGGAACATTGGTGGCTTCTGCCATTTCCAGCTCTCCCTGGCAGTTTCCAAACTGCCCTGTGACTACAGGATATGTGCTTTGCCTGAGCCCTTTTCTTAGGGACCATTTGAATTTTAAAAACATTATTCCTTAACCAACAAGAAACAGAAGTCAAATGTGAAGCAGTAAATGTTTTTGATAGAAGCAGCATGGTGACAAGCTGGGAGTTTGGAGGATGCCTCTCTGTGCTCCTCCCACTGCAGGCCTGGTGAACCAGGAAGGATTGACAGCCTGATGTGTTCTAAGAGCCTGTTTCAGGATCCTCACATGAATTTCCCATCCCTGGCCCAAAGAAAAGGCACTTTCTGGGTCTGAGGTTGTTGGCTACATTTTCAGCAAAGCCCTCTGCAGACCCCGGCCACCTGAAGCCAGACCAGCAGCTGGTACTGACAGCAGGGCTCTAGCAGTGGTAAGAGTCTTACCTGAGCTTTTGGCTGGTGAATAGCTCGTTCCCTTGCTCTTACTGTGGGATCAGGAAGCAAGTCATAACAAATACCTGTGTTTGAACAACCACTTGTTTTCAAATGCTGGAGCAATTGTGATGAAGTTGTTGGTTACTGGATCCCAGGGCAATCGTTGTAGAAAGGAAAGGGTTTTTCCCTGTTAGGTTTCTGGAAAAGCTGGCGGCGCAGTGTGTGTCAGGATAGCTTCCATTTTTACCCTCCTGTTTGGTGAGATCTTGCAGGGTCAGGTCAGGTTTGGGACCCTATGGCAAGCGAGGGTTTGGTCCTTCCCTTGAACTGCAACTGGAGCTGTCGAGGAGCATTGGACAGAAGAGCCTTTTTATTCCTTTTATCAGAGGCTTTTGGATGGCAGCATGCCAAAAGTCATGTTGCAGAAATGTTGCTGATAAGGTGGGTCTGATGGCTTCCTGGTGGGATGGGGCTGCAGCCCTGGCCCTTCTTGCCAGGGCTGCTGGAGGTGCCTTTCCATGGCTCTGCTATTGAGGCTGTTCTTCCCTTGATAAGCAATAAAAATCTCCCAGAAAAGGGGACTTGCTCATATCACATCTCAGAGCTTATCATGACCCTGGAGAAATATCTCAGTCACTGCAACTCTTGTTGCACTGGGTTAACTTTTATGTGCACCTTTTTTACAGGCATGTGTAGAAGTTTGGTTTCTGGGTTTTTTTGTTGCTGTTTTTGTTGGTTTGGTTTGGTTTTTTCCCTTTAAAAAAATTTCCCAAGGTCTCAGCTATGCTCTGATGCTCCATGAGAACATTTTTGAACTCTTAGAATTGTTTACTGAGCAGGAAAACCATTTCTTACCAAGTTCCAACTCTGCCTGGAGCTCTGTGGAGGCATTGCCTGTGCCTCCTGGAACAACTTCACCTTCTGGAAACAGCGCCTGTGGAACCCTCTTTTTTTCCTTTTCTTTTTTTTTTTTTTTTTTTTTTTATTCTTCGCCCTTTNNNTTTTTTTTTTTTTTTTAATCTTCAGCCCTGTCATCCGGCTTTGTGAACTGCAGGCACAATGTTTCCTATCATTTTAAAAGAGGCTGTTCATTGAAAGATATAAAAGCATAAACAAAAAGTTCATGTTTGCTGGCACAGTTTTTAAATGCAGACATCTGGGTTAGAGATGTGAGAAAATTGTAAAGAATTTGAAAGGTTCAAAGGCTCATGTTATTAAAGTTTTAATAATCTCCTTTTCTGCCTAGCCCCAGCCCCCTGCTAGTCTTTGAATCTTGAAGCAAAATGCCGTCTGAACAAGATTATAGTTAATTAGGGTAGGATCTTCTCTTTGAAAGCCTGTAGGAAGCTGTCCTGCCTTTTTATTTTTCAGACTAGAATGAGCTGTGTGTAGGAGGAGATACATGGCAAAAAAGCACTTGAGTGCAATGTTTTAATTTAAAGACTCCAGGGGCTCTGTTAAGTTTCTATAACACAGATGATGGTATTTTCACAATCACTTTGTTATGTAATCCCCAGAGAAATAATTCACCTGAGGTGAAATTCACACCTTGTAGAGGGGGCCGGGGGGGCTGGCAATAAACACATGTGCCTATGCACACACACCTATAGACACAGGAGCCTATACAAACATGCCCACAGACATGTGCACCTGTAGATACACAGCCCCCATGGACACACGTGTACAAAGCCCAGTGTGCAGCAACTTTGGGAAGTCTGGGGTGAAAGGATGAGACTGGGTCTTATCCTCCTGGTGCTGGGTGATGAGGAACCATAGGGTTCCCTGGACATGGCTTGCTCCAGGGCTGGCCCTCTTGCTGTGAAGGTCTGGAGACTGTGGACTTCCCATCCCTGCACAAAGCCAGGCTAGATGGGGCTATGAGAAACTTTGTGTAGTGAAGGTTCTCTGCTCATGGCAGGGGGTTTGGAATTAAATGATCTTTAAGGCGCTCTCCAATCCAAACCATCCTAGCTCCAGGCATGCAGTGGGCAAAGGTATTTGGTGGCTCTGACTGCTGGCCCTGTGTGGTGCTGTGTGTGCTTCTTGTGGCATGAACCACTCTGTTATCTTGTCGTGCTCCTGAAGTTTTACATGTGTCCTGCCTGGTGTCCCCCCAGCAGTGCCAGTGGAGAGCCCAGAGCACCTGCTCGTGGCTGATGCACTTTCACGGAGACTGCAGGCAGCTTGCAAACACGGCAGATCTGCACCCATCTCACCCATCCCCTGCACTGCAGGCTTTTGTGGCCCCTTCCCCAAAGAGCTTAGCTCTCTGCTGCTGCAATGGGATGTGCACGTGCTGCTGTCACCGTGGGTGACATGCACGGGCATGGCTGCTTGATCGGAGAAGCCGCTGAGTAGAGTACAAAATACAGTACAGTACAAAAATATCAGGCTGGACCCTGCATCGTGTCACTCAGCCTGCGAGGACTACAGGTGAGAGCGTACAGACAACACGGTGCTGGTGCTGTGTCTGTAGGGACTCTTCTGGGCAGCGTTCCCAGCTAACCCACATGGAGCCTGGGTGCTGTCAGTGGTTCCTCACAGCCTCATCCATCGCCAAGGGGAGGGAGGGTTGGGGCAGACGATTTGTTTTAGAAAAGGAAATCTATCTNTTTTTTTTTTTTTTTTTCTTTTCCCCTGAGTTTGCTATAAAAAATAAAGCCAGTTATATTTCTGGTCTATTTTGTTTTTAGTGCTTGCAAGATGTCCTGAGGGAGCTATTTTTTTTAGAAAAATAGGGCGTTAAGTACCGTAATTTCCCTAACATAACAATTCCATATTTATTTCACTTTCTTTTTCTTTACACTCAGTGGCTTATAATAGCAGTGCTTTTCCTCATCTCCTCCTGTCTCTGTAGTCTGCTAACAACCCAATTAGTGAGTGCCCAGAGCATGAAGCATTCCTGGCCTTGCTGCTATTCCAGCCAGTCATTAACTAGGTGGAGAAGGTCTAACAAACACTGGGGAAAAAAAAGTAAATTTGTTTTTTAGAAGTCAGTTGAATTTTACAGCATTAAAATAGAAAAGGTAGTAAAAGAAGGGAGTGGGGGGTGGGAGGGAGTAAACACATTGCCAAAATACTAAGTCAATTAGCTCAGGTGAAGGACCAGGGTTTTCTGGTGTAGCCTGGAGTCTGGAATTGCTCTCACCAATAAAACACTTCCAGAAGGTCCAAAGAGCAGAAATGCTGCTTTTTAGTTTTTTATTTTAACTTTTTTCCCCTATGGATTTTGGTATTCAGGCTGTAAACCCCGATGTTAACAAAGTTGTTCTTCCGTCTTTCTGGACATCACTGTATCTTGGATGCTTTATACTCCACTACTGAGAATTTTCTCCATGTTTTGTTTGCTTGAAAATTATTTCCTGACTTTTAAAGAAAGTTCTTTGGCCTTAAGAGCATGAAATCAAAGGCTCAAGAGTCTCACAACCAGTGTTCTTGGTCAAACGTCTGAGCCTTTATTTGGGTGCCCAGATACAGTTTTTGATGTGAGATCACCAACAGCACTTGAATTCAGGAGCACAGGCTCACCATTTAGCAGGAAACAGTGCCAGATGAGTGGCAATGAGGGGACTGAAGAGAGCAGTCCCTGGCCCTGAACATTTCCAGGAGACACCGTCCTGGAGACAACCAGAGCTGCTGGATGCACCGTGTGGCCAGTCTCTAGAGCACCAAGCGCGCTGGACACGGACAAGGAAGTCTGCTTTTGGGAACACGCAGAACGGTGGAAACAACAACCAAGCAGGTCAGGACCCCATTGCACTGAGCCTTTACAAACTCAGCAGTAGAAGGGGACCATCAGCCAGTTTGCACCTCGTTATCACGCAGGCAAGCTCTCATATGGAGAGATCTGAAGGGAAACTTCCGAAGAAATTCAGCGTTGGAGTCAATAATTACTTAACATACAGCACCACAAAGAGACGAGGTTTGCTAAATTCACACTTTTCAAATGAAAGGTTGGATCACCCTCCCTAATCGTAAACCCTCCCATCCCCGAGGTATATTCCCACCAGAATCTCCCAAAGCAGCAAAGCCCTCGAGTGCCCTGCCTTCAACTATCCGACCTTTGAATGAGCGGATGGCATGGAGCCCAGAAGTAGAAAGACCTGTTTGCACTGATTATCCTAGGTGTCATTAGCAGGATTCTTTACAAACAACTCCCTCCTTTGAAGGGCAGACATCCCCTTGCCTGTGAAGAATTACTGCAAGCACTGGCTATCGGATTTATCCTTTATCCTTCCTTTGCTGTGACCTCTCCAAAACGTGGCACTTCTTTGAACTGGTTGGTTTGGTTTGGTGTTTGTTGTTTGTTTTGGTTTTTTGTTTGTTTATTTTTTCGGTGGTGTTTTCGTTTTTGTTTGTTTTGTTTTGTTTTGTTTTCCCAATGGAAACATTGGGATGAGACGGTCTGTGAAATAAAATTGAAAAGACTCTATTGTCAGAAAGATTCTGTGACCCAAAGGTGCCAAGCACCTTTGAATGAATGCCTGAAGCCAAGTGAAGTAGCAATTGGGAAAGTCTTTAGCTGAAATTCGTATCCGGAAGTTCCGACATGACTAAGCTGAAGAAATGCAGTGGTGATAAATGCATTTGTCAGGCAGCTCCTTTAGAAAAGTGCTAGGACACATGGTTGCCGTTCAGAGAATCAGAGGTGGGTGTGATGTTCTGTAGCCTTCAGCTTTGCCCTTGGCATGGGATGATCCCCTGGGAAGGGTATAGCATACCATTAAGTTTCTCTTTGTAAAGGTAATGAGGCATAGTGTCTCTTGTAGTCTTACAGAAAACCTATTGACATGTATTTTTTTCTTCTCTTACTACATCTTGGTTTACGCGATAAATAAAACTCCTACAGAAGAAAGCCTAATGTTAGCACATAGTAGGGGAAGAGGTAACAGGATGAAGAACAGCAAGTAAACATATACACATAATTCTTGCCGATTTGGAGCAGAATCGAGAGTTATTATCAAATGTTGGAAAACTCATCCCAAATTTTCCTTTACCACGGAACATTTGCACTATAATGGGTTGACAAGTTTATCTTCATTTCTCGTTGTGGACCCAACATTGACCAGTGGGATAACCACAGAATCACAGAATATTCTGAGTTGGAAGGGACTCATAAGGCTCATCAACTCCAACTCTTAGCACTGCACAGGACAACCCCAAGAGTCACACCATGTGCCTGAGAGCATTGTCAAATAATTCCTGAGCTCTGTCAGGCTCAGTGCTGTGACAGCTTCCCTGAGGAGCCTGTTCCAGTGTCCAGCCACACTCCGGGTGAAAACCTTTTCCTAATTTCCAACCTAAACTTTTCCTAACATAACTTCAGGCTATTCTCTTGGGTTCTGTCACTGGTCACCACAGAGAAGAGATCAGGCTTCCCCTCACGAGGAAGATATTGACTTCAGTGAGATCCCCCCTCAGTCTCCTCCAGACTGAAAAGACCAAGTGACTTCAGCCTCTCCTCATACAATTTCCTCTCCCATCCCTCCACCATCTTTGCTGTTCTCTTTTGGATGCTCTCTCACAGCTTTACATCCCCCCTACATTGTGGTGCCCAGAACTGCCCCCAGCACTGGAGGCGAGGCTGCCCCAGTGCAGAGCAGAGCAGGACAATCCCCTCCCTTGCCCAGCTGTGCCTGATGCCCCCCAGGACAGGGTTGGCCCTCCTGGCTGCCAGGGCACTGCTGGCTCAGGTTCAACTTGCCTTGGACCAGGATCCCCAGGTCCCTTTCTGTGGCACAGCTCTCCAGCCTCTCACTGCCCAAGAGACTGGCCTGTTATTCCCATCACTTAGAGCAATGCTGGCATCATAATTGGTGTCGTAGCAATAACGTGGGTCACATCTGCACAGGTTTCTGAATTAGCTCAAGTTCAATTATTGTGTGTGTCTCTGTATGACTGCAGTTATAGCAATATGCTCTGCACTACTACCTATGGCTTTGAAATGTAAAAGGGCTCTGTTGGTTTAAGCACATTAGTGTGACACACTTTATCTAACTAAAAAGGAACAAAGCCTAAGGCATATCTTTGCAAAATAGGTACACCATCTCAGTACTTACCAATATTATACAATTAAATTAAGGAATGTGCTTCTGCCCTGTAGCACACAGAGATAATTTAAGACAGGATTTGGTTCTTTCTTTGTAGCATTTAGAGCTGAAGTAGAAAAGGACTGTGTAAGATTTTTTGAAAGAGTCATCTGGGGTTTCTTGCAGGAGTAGTAAATACAAGTTAGATTTTAATGATACTTGATATATAAAAATAATGAAGTATAGGCCAAAGAACACATTCAAGTTTTGGACATTTCATAGCAGTTATTTATTTAATATTTTTATTACTGCATCAGTCATATGACAGGAAAGTCAGTCCTGTGACCTGCTAATTTTTGTATGTGAGAAACGTGGCAAAACCAAGGAAATTTCTCTTCATCAGATGTATGCAGATCAGAAGCAGGCTCAAAAGACAAAAAGTGTTCTTATAGTGGTCATTAGAAATTGCTAGATGATAAAACTTTGGGAAGAAATGTATGTGACAAAATTCCATAGTTCACTAACAAGGATCTTTCAACATGATTTCTCATAGGAAGTGAAAATGGGAATGCTGAGGTGTGTTCAAGACCTAGCCTATAGTTGGAGGCAGACAATGTTAAGGAAAGGAAATAATTAACCATGAAAGGCACCAAGTGGTTTAATAATTGTTATTCCAAGAATGAAAGTATCAGTACAAATGGGACTGGAAAGGAAAGTTGGATAAACATAACTGGGGAATATGCTGTGTACTGAGCTGATGGGGTTACACAGAGGAAAGATCCATTTATTATTTGATTTTCTAGGTAAAAGATAATGCTGGAAAAAGATTGAAGCAAACCATGAGTAAACAGGACTCTGGGATGAAATGTTCCCCTTACACTGTTTTCTCATGTATGGTGCTTGTTCATCTCAACCAGCTGTCCCCAAATGACAAATTGGTGCAGAATGGGCCATCCTGCCCCAGCCCTACATTCACTTCAGCTTTGTTCCCCAGGAGGCTGCCAAAGCAGCCTGAGCAGTGATACAGGTCCGTGGCATCTCTGCATTAGGCTGAAGCTCAGTGCCTGGAGAGTGCTCTTTTCCAACCCGGGTTTGCAGCTGCTGTAACAGGCAGCCAGGAAAAAGGACTACCTGCCCCATCCTGGGTGCAAGCAAGTGCTACTCTAGAGGAAGGAAATAATTTTATTCAAAGGGGAAACAAAACTAGACTTAGCTTGCAATAAACTTAGATTAATTTCTAACTAAAATTAGAAGTTAAATGTTACTACCTGGAACTGGGTGGTAAATAACAGACTTCTTTGGGAGGTAATTAACCATCATTTTTAGGGAGGCTTTTCCGCTTCTGAGTCTGGCTAATGGGGCAGTGCAGAGCTGCATGAAAATTTAGAAAAACCATGAAGAAAATGGAACTTTCCAAAACTCTGCAACATTTCCTATTCTATTGAATTTTCAGTTCACTTTTTCTGAATGTCCTATTTTTTTTTCTAGATGTCTCATTTTACCTTAAGAGTCTCTCATTATGGTGCTGGGCTTTCCAGTAGGTCCTGAAATTGTGACAGATGGGCAAAATGCCATGTCTTTAGGAAGACTCCAGGATCTGGACTTTGTGTAACTGAATGGTGCAGAAAGTCCTTCATTGTCTTGAGCCAGCTCAGATGAGCAATTGCTCTTCATCCTGTGCCTCACCTCACTCCATCCCAGGCAGCAAGGAACCCACGCTCAGCAGTTGAAGCTGCTCAGGGATAAGGATTTACTGAAAAATCCAGAGTTTAGTGATAGAGGTGTGTGTCAGGGGAGTTCCTTTAGCATTGTTTGTGGGTTGTTTTAGGAAGGTCATTTCAGGCCCTCCTATTTCAGCAGGCTTCTCCTCTTCCCTCCTTCGGCTCTCTCCACTTTCCCTGTTTTAATTTTTGCTGCTCCTTTTTGTTGGCATTAGTAAAGAAGGATCTGTCTCCTGGTTTTAAGCTTGGGATTGGTTAAATGGTATAGCCATCAGCCACCCATTGGTGAAACTATAGTCCAGGGTTCAGCTGCATAGAGTGTGAACTCAGTTGACTTCAGTGGCATTTCTCTGATTTCAACATCTGAGGACATCCTTCTAATTCCATTGAGCAAAAGCTAGCATATGCAAAGCTGGGTTTCGTCCTTTTTTTTTTTTTTTTTTTTTTTTTTTTTTTAACAAAACCCCTTGCTGGCAAAGTGGATTTGTTGAACCATCATCGGAAAAATGCAGTTATTGTGGACTTGGTCTCATAGTAACAGCAACAATAAGGCTGTGGTAAGAGCTTGGGGTTCACTGGCAATGTTGAAAACACAAGAAGCACATCCCATGCTTGGAGGAGCTCTCTATCTCCGTCAGCGCCCAGGTCCAGCAGTGCTGCCGGTGAGGACTCCCTGCCCTGGGCAGAGGTGGCTGGTGGAACTGTGGGATGCAGACGTGTCTGGCTGGGCGAGGGTGAGGGTCTCTGGCCCGCGAGCAGACGGAGATAGCGCCGAACAATGCGACTGGCAGCGGTGGCTGCTCCTGGCAGAGGCTCTCACAATGCAGCCCCGCCGCCCCAGCGGCGCGCATTGTTCTCCTTGGTTGAGGGCTCTATTCAATCAGCGAGCAAGAATCCTTTCCCCTGCTCCAGCGCTGGCTTGACGCTATCACACTGGTCCTTGGGTAACCACAGCGGTTTGACACAGCGCAGCTCCGATGGCGAGCTGTGCTGCACATTTATGTGGGCTTCCTTGGAAAGGGCTCGTGGACATCTGGTCTGAATCTCCCTCCCATTCACATCCACATCCCCTGTCATTTCCTGAGGGACAATAAATAACTCCTGGGGCTGATACTGCATGCAAGGCTGGACCTCGTGGACTGGCTTGTCCCTTCCCTCAGTGACTGGTGCGGATGGCAGCGAGCGTGCTTCTCCGGAGAGGCGCGGGCAGTGGAGGGCAGCCAAGGGAGTGCATTGTTCCTCTCTGCAGGGCTTTGATAGACATCTCCCCTTTCTTTCCACGCTGGTGACAGGAGGAACCAGCCCATGATTTCTCATGCAGGCATATAGTATCAGGTTTGGGGACGCTGTTGCTGCTTTAGGTCCAATTCACCCAGCAGGATCTTGATTGATGCTGTGGCAGATAATGCTTCTCCATACAGCTTTTAGTATGGGAGAGGTCCTGTCATACCTAGATAGAGAGGACAGATGCAGGGCTTGCCTTTCTTGAACCAATCCATCACACTTTTAATTGCCTATCCTTTGGTGACAGGTTGTCACATTTGTTAAAGAAAACCCAGAAGAGAATGTGTTAACTCTTCCCCTCCTACTTTTTGTGGTTTTGTGGGAAGACTGAAGGAAAGTTAGGTCAGAGAACCACATTGTTTAACATTTGTATTAGGATGCGTGGCTTCTGTTCTAATGCTGTCAGCCCTGTAGCTGGAGGATCTCACATTTCCTGGATGTGAAACAGCATCTAAGCATTACAAAACTTGGCTTGTCACCTCTTCCCTTTTCCTCTTGCTCCATCTCCCATGGGTTGCAGTAAAAGTGGATGAGAAAGAGATGGCATGATAGGGAACTCTTCTAACAAAGGAGAAAAAGGCCAGTGAGGCCAGTGCAGGTTGTCTTCTGGTGCCAGCAAAATCTGTGACAGAAAGGAGAAACACGCTGGATTCTGGGGAGGGGAAGGACAGGAGCCAGCAGGAAGGCAGGGAAGAGAGCAAAATGCCACTTCTGATTTTGTGCTTACCCTTCAGGAGCAGGAGCTGGTGCACCTGACAACAGGGCTGAAGACAAACAAGAACAGCTACTGAAAATAGTCAGATTTGTTGTCCTTTCTCCCTTCCAAACACAGAAGGGACTCCCCCCGAGACTTCATCTTAAGTGCCAACTGCTAAAAAGCTTTGCTCTGCTCCATCACATAGACTGCTCCTGAGGTCTTGTATGGGTGAAGTTTTTCTGATGTTAGAGCACTTCCAGTGCTTCACTTGCTTCTGTTAGTCAAACAATGTTTTCTTCTTCCACAGTTAACATTCTGAGGTGCAGGTAGAAAATCCATTGTCTAGAGGAAGACCTCCCAGACTTAAAACTTTTTTGGTCAGATTTATGGAGCATGAGAAATCATCCTTACAAGAGTGATGAAGGCTGTTGCCACAGGGTTTCCTTCACACCCCTTCTCACTCTCCAGCAACTTCTCTGTGCCTTGAAAACAAAGAAATGTTTAGTAAACTTAGAGGAAATATTGAGAAAGTTCTGTGCAGAGAGTTGAAGGCTCAGGGCTTTATAGTGAATAAAGTGCAGTTCATTTAAGCTTTGGTTCTGGCCAAGGAGAAGCTGTGCTGTTGTGAAGAGTGTGGTCAGGAGAGGTCAGATTAATGTCATTCAAAAGCAGTATGGGGATGCTATGCCCTCAGTGTCTGGCATGTGGATAAATTGTGTCACCACTTTAATCTCTGTAATAAGTACACACTTGTTCTCAAAAAAGATCAGTGGCTGGCTGGTGGCATGGCAACAGCCCATGACACTGCCATATAGGAGACTTCGGTTTTGGGGGAGGTGAAGGGGAACGTTGCCTCCAGGAAATTAAAAATTAGAACTACAGTCTGCTTAGCAAATGTCTGACTGCACCCTTGTACTGTACCACAGTGCATCACAAGGAAAGAGTTCTTACTTAAATGTCAAATAGCAACTTCTGTTTCCTGAAGGGTTTTATAGGTCAATGGAAAAAAAAATCCGGCAGATAGATGATGTTTTTTGGTTGAATTAATTTTTTTGAAACCATTTGATTTGAATGGGGATATACTGTGTTCAGTGATTCTTCTGAAAAACAAACAAACAAACAAACAAAACCCAGAAGGTGTTCCCATTCCATGATGGATTTCTGTACATAGTTTCTCATCAGAGAGCAAGTCTGAAGAGACAGAACACATCTGGGATATGAACCCTGTTTTGCTGGATGAATGGAGGTGCTTGTCATGCCTCTCTTAATCTACTCATGACAAGACTTATCTTTTGATTAAAATATTTCTTCCCTAGTTCTTACTTATGCCACTCATCTTCTCTCTCAGTCTTTGTTTTGCTATATGGTACAAGTGCTTCTCATCCCCTCTCGTAAGATGCTCTCCAGTTTTCCTTTCATTCTAGTTGTCTTCCTCCTCCAGCACAAGTCCTGGTCACACTGGGCTATGGCCACCTCAGAAGACTAAACAGAGCAAGGCATTATGCCAGAGATACCCACACATGATTTACCATCCTCATGGCTTTTGCCTGTATAAGTTATCACTCTCCCAGGCAATACCTGGACTTGGTTTTGGAACCAGCAAAGGCTGGGGATCATTCCTAAAAGGCTGTTTGAGCCTGGTTTTTTGACAAGGTGGGAGGGTTTAGTGGTTTAGCCAAGCTCTGTGCCATGCTGCATGGCCTACAAGCCAGGGGGACACCCCCCCCCCTCCCCCCCAACATGTTTTCTTTTAGTAGCACACAGAGAGCCTTGGTGACCAGAACCAGTCAGGGTTTTCTTTGATGAGGTCCAGCCTGTGCCTGGCATTTATTGATTTCAGGAATACTTTCCATCCTGTAGTGGAAATGCTTAATTATAGGTGACATTTACCTTTTCAACTGGTCAGGCCACATTACTGGATGCATGGCTAACACAAGTTCTTACTCCTGATTTCTTAAGTGCACACCCTTTTACCTTGAATAGTAAAATTTCTCTCCATGTCTGTTGTTTCTGAAGACTGGCTCTTCTTAGGTAAAGTACTGCTGCTTATCAGTATGGACAAGGATGCCCAACCTCAGCTATCAGAGAGTTTCATTAGTCACTCTTTTGTGTCAAAATTGTTAAAGATATAAAAAGGATTGTTACTGACTCTTTCGAAATTCTGCTAGTGATTTCCTTCCTTTCAGCTCAACCCATTGTCACCTCCCTTTTAGCCAATTGCTTAACTACTTTGCAAATTCTTATCTTAATCCTCACTTTTTCTACTTGAACCAATAGTTTCCATCTGGCAGTGTACCAAATGCTTTGTTCTAGTTCATATAAATGACATCTTCCCATAGTTCCTTTGTGTGTAAAATCAGATAAGAGCATTATGGTAGACAGGCAGAAGCTGCCTTTGTTAGAGTTATGTTGCATTTTCTTCCAGTTTTAGTTTGTTTCTATGTTTTAAATTCCTTCACTCAAAAAAACTCGAAACTAGGGATTTATCCATATAGGCTGCAATATATTTGTGGAGCAATTAACCTGTTTTGTTTAGCCTGCAAGAGAACAGATTTTCAACCCAGGTTGTCTTGAATAAGGCAATGAAAATCTGCTGCTCAAGTCCCACCACAACACTATTGAGGCCAGGATATTGATTTCCATACACCTGAAACATATCTTGTTGCTTCTATCCAACTTGCAAGCTCATTGCAGAATGAGTTTTGTCTGTGTTACCAGCTTGACAATTCTTCCCAAGGACACATGAAGAGCTTGTTGTCCTGTGAGTGAACGTCAAGAACGAGTGATGGGAGGCCCAGAATACCATCCACTAATCACTTCTGCACCTCATTATACTTTTTAAGTTAGGCAGAGCAAATTAGACTGTCAATATTTGTGTTTTCTCTTGGACTGTCCATGGAGCAGACCTCAGCTAATGCAGGGAGGTGGGGAGGCACTCACATGTGCCAGCAAGCCATCAACACAGCCTGACACTGGTGAGTTTGTAGAACCAGTGGCACCTTTTCTATGGGCACATCTTTCAGATGATCAGCAGAAGTAATCATGAGCTGACTTCTGATTTATTTCTTTGGATCAAGTTCAGTTTAATGACAAAGCACAGGGAGTACATGGGTTTGGTGGGATATGTCTGCCTGCACCACCATTTCAGGGACAATGTATTTGTCTGCTTTTGCCATGAAGGACATAAAAATTATTGTGGTTCAAAAAATGTGATCTAACAAATGTCACTGCAAATTAAAGCAACCACAGTGGAAAAGATGCAAACCTATTCTATGATTATTACTTGCCTCTAACAGCTATCTCCAGCAATGAAGAGAAGATTCCCTGTGGGTAGATGAAGTTTACACTCAGGAGTTATGAACACTAATTAAAACTCTGTAAGTGTGCTCATTATTTTTCAGTTTCTTAGCTGAGGAGACATGTGCTGCCAATAATGACTAAACTAATACTGCTTCAGTTACCTCTCTGTTTTCTCTCTTCTGAAGAGATCAGGGTACAAAAGGCGTGCTAAGCCTGTTTCCCTTGTACTGTTTATTTTGCCTGTGCTGTCTCGCTTCTTTTCATTTTTAATTATGAAAGTAGGATTCCTTCCAGCCAAGGGTCTCTGAACCAGGGGAGAGAGTGGGGATGCCTGTAGGTCAATCCTGCTTGACCTAAAAAGGCTACAAAGGAAAAGAAGATTGTCGGTACTACACAGTGGTGTCCCTACATGAAATTTCTGAAAGGTTCTGCTCCTCCTCTAATACCTTCTAGGGGCTCTCAGGCTGAAAAGGGACTGTCAACTCTAGCTCAAGAGTAAGGCTTTGTTCACAGAGCTCTCAGCTCCTTTCTGTGTGCTTATTTATTTATACAATCTCCCTTATCTTTTCTTGTGTGCCTTGCCATTTCCTTAAGCTCACATCTCTGCTTCTTGACCTATTCAACTTCTTTCTTTCATGACGTCAGTGCATTTTCACATTCTCCTTCAGTCTGTCCCAGAATAAAGCCCAAGTTTTCTCCTGCATGCTTTCTGAGTGATTTCCTCTGTGTGTGTGTGTCCTGTTTTGGTTTCAAGAAGGATAGGGGGTCCGTGTCATGGGTGGTTTTAATAGTTTGTGCAGATGCACAGGGGAGCAGGGCTGGGAACCCCCATGGGAGGGCCTGTGCCTCAAAAGAGCTTCCTTCTCTGGTTAGCCCTGGGCCACCCTTCTCCTGCAGCAGTGAGTGCCATCCCATACCCACCGTGTGGATATATTGTTGTACATGTGTGAGCACGTGTCATACACACTTGGGTCTCAGATGTGGGACGGGGAAGTTCTGAGCCAGCCCCTCTCCTTGCAGCACCTGCATCTCCTGAGTCTGTGGAGCACCAGTGCCCTGCTCCAGGCTGGGACAGAAGAACAGGAAGGATGCTCTGGTTCCCTGCTGCACTGAGGGGTCTGAGGGGAACAGAAAGGGCTGCAGCCCGGGTCTGTTGAGTGACCACAGGTTCACATATATCTCCTATGTGGTCCCAACAGACTGGGTGCCCACTCCCAGTCATTCAGGCTGCTGCAAGGAGACTGATGCTCTTGAGAGAACCTTGGTTCATAAGGAATTTGGGGAAGCCGGTCATGTTATAAACATGCTTTATTAAAATGTGAAAGACTAGAACACATCTTGATTTTAATTCTCTAAATTCACCTTGACAGATGGCAGGGTTTTGACTTCTCACTTCATACCATGTGCTTTGTAGTGTGCAGAAAACTCTTGTCTGTCCTTCCAGATGGTGTGCAACTCCCATCCCCCAAATAAAGTCCAGCAGCATTAATATTTTAGTACTTAATTTTTCTTTTAGCAATTTAGGTCTGCCATACAAACTGCTTGCTTTGATCACTTGGAAAAAAATACTGATAAAATAAATTAAAGGAGAAGTCTTGACTTAAGTTTAAAAACAACTTCCTTCTCATTAGGCTTTCCACGGGAACCATGTATCATATTTATTTAAGCGTTGAAGAAAATATTTAGCCTATTCACAAAGGTTAAATAATCAGCTGATAAGATTTGTAGCTAAAGTATGTTTAAATGTACTCATTAAACATAGTATGTGTTAGGCAATTTTTCAAAAGCTCTGCTGCTACACGTAAACCATTAGGAAGTGGAAAAGAAAAAGTCAAAAGGAACGAAAGCATTCCTTGTGAACAAATACAGTTGTGCATTGTATAGACTGCAGCTAGCAAGAGTCAAAAAGTCAGAATAACAAGACCCAGAAGAAGGCTATAATGATACAATTTATTCTTCAGAGAAACCAAGAGAACTAACCCCAGCATTTTGCTCTAAAAAAAGGACTACATGTTTTAACTCACCTTGTAATTTATGTCTATAATAATTGGAGAGGGATGGTTAAATGTAACTTATAAAAGGCTCAAAGCCTGTGGAAACAAACATTTCTTGCTGAGCTGAATTTACTTTCCAGCTCTGTCAGAGAAAGTATTTTTTTGTCGGATTGGTTTTACGAGTGCACAGAATGATTCCATACCAGTTTTGGGTAAAATTAAAAAGTCACATTTGTTTTATAAATAAAAAATGACCTTTTAAAAACTGATTGTTTGAAGTTTGTTTTCTATAATATTTTCCCTCTGATTTGAAGTTCCACTTTAAGCAGAAGCCAAAAGTATCAATCACTTTATCTGAAAGCATGGGACAAAAAAAGATATCTTTTTGCTTAAACAAACCTTTTCCTTTGAAGACTCCCAGCCTGGTCTTTGAGATGATGTGAATGACATCTTTGGGCAAACAAGACACTTTTTTATACAGACTGCAGACTTGAGAACTGAGATCACGAGAGGGAGCAGATGACATCTGGGGGTTTTGTATTAAATATTGGATTCTGCTGCTTTTATTCACAAATGATCTTGCTCTTTGGGTGATCCTGCTCATTCCTTTGGGCCTATGCTTGACAGTGGACCATAAATTGCAGTGGGACCAGGCAAGAGTTAGACTGCTGCTCCATAGGTGTGTGGTAGGATTTAGTGACAGAACACTGTAGTTAGAATTAAGGGATCAATGACATATAAAGAAAAGTACTTGATCTGCTGTTTGTGCTCCAGTTTGGGAGTTAATGTGGAGTTGCCTGTTTTTCTATTTTGGGGTAGATATGAGAGAGGAACAGCTGATCACGGCTTTCTCTTTTGGAAAAGACTTATGCCAGAGCCTTTTTCCCTTGGCCGTGCAAGCAGCTGTGTTTATTGTGTCACCAATACAGAGCACATCTGGTCTTATGGTAAGAATATGCACGAGCAATAGGTTATGTGTGAAGTCTTGTTGCTGGGGACACTATGTCTGGACATGTGCTGAGGCGTGGGAGCATGCGGCTCTCTCTCACCTGTGTTGAGTGCTGGGAGATACCTGCTTCTTTGGTTTTGCTGTTTGAGGCTGTTTGATGCATGTCTCTTAGAGGTTCAGGGTTTTTGGAAGGAAGGATGATATGGAGCAGGCTGTGGCCTTGGTGCAGCATAAAAGGACAGTCCCAGGCTGCAAGCACATGGACACCACTGCGGCAAGGCTCTGCTAATAATACCTGGAAGGAATGAATAAATCTGTCCTGAGAAAATTATAACTCTATCCAGAGTGGGATGAGACATGCAGAATTATGATCATTGTTAAACCTCTGCAATGCTGTTGTGTCTGTTTTGTTCCCTGTAGGAGGGAGGAGGAACTCCTGGATCACCTTTGTCCATGAGCCTGGCAAGATAACATCATTTAGCATAGCACAGTTCAATGAACCCTTTTATTGCCTGGCTGGGGAGGTGCATGTGAACCTTTTTTAAAGAGCAAAAGTATTTCTTCAGCTCATGGATTTTGTTTGCTTTTGAAAATCATTATTTGCCAGCCTTGGTGACCTTTTTTTCAGCATTGCACCAGCGTAGTGACATTACTCAGAAAACCATTTGGAAAAGCTGAGGGGACAAGTGCTGCCTGTGCCTGTGCTCTGACACAGCTGCTCCTCATGGATTTCACCACAGCTTGTAGGCCCTCTGCAGGGAAAAAGAGTTAATGGGGAAATTTCATAATATTTTACAGCACAGGAATCAACCATGGTAAACTGACTGTTGCATGAACCTGCTTCCTCACCCAGGCTTTAATGACCTTCAGACCCACTCTGATTCACAGGTCATAAAATGCTTAAGTACCCTGGCAGCTCTTGGGCATTGGAAGACCCTCAACACACTCAAGGCAAAATAACAAGGAGTTGCATACTTCTAATATGCACATACACATAAATAAACAACATTTTAAGTACCAAGTATAGATCACAGGTTTGCAAAGCTGGGTTAGAACTCAAATGGTTTATGTGAAAGGGGCTATGCCTAATATTAATCTAATCGCCATGTGTTGCCTGAGAAAATGCGTTCAGTTCAATAGCTGAATGACTTGGATTTGGCTCTGCACAAAATTTTGTCTTTCCATCAGAAGATTAAAAGGTTTTCTAAACCATAATCTCTGCATTTTTCAGTGCAGCCAAGCTATTAGGTTTTCAGGAGTTCAAGTTTTTGTCAAGGGTTCGAACACTTCAGTAGAAACCAGAAACATGGCAAAAAAAGTCCAGTTTTGTTGAAGACAATTTTTCATTGGTAAAAAGGTTAAACAAAAATCTCCACACAACTTTACACTATGTATTGGCTATGATATGGTGTAAGACATTTAAATGTTGTTATTTCACTGACACCACTCTACTGATTGCTGTTTCATGGACACCTATGGCACAGAAAGAAAACTATTTAGAATTACTTTCTGTCCAAGATCTTTAGACAGGTCCAGTGAGACACCTGAACACATGCTTAACTTCTTGGCACTGGAGCAATGCCATTGACTTTAGTGGTGTAACTCATGTGCTTGGGCTTAAGTGTGTGCTGGAAAACAAGAGATTAGAGTGACTAAGTTTGGAACTGCAGCAATGAAAAGCCCCCTGTATTTGCAGTCAAAACTGAAGTGGAACACAGGGCTAAAACAATACTACTAGGAAGAGGTTGGGTTTTTATTTAATCTACATTTTTCACCTAGCTTTTGAGGTGACACTCTTGTCATCACTGGCCTGCATGAAAAAGGCAGCCTCCTAAACCTACAAAATTCCAGTGTGTATTTCAGAGAAAGTGAAGTGTTAAACAAGAATTTACAGTGAATATCCCTCCTCCCTTTCCCCCACTTTCTTCTCTGTTCCTTTTGACATCTGAGAAGACCAACCACAACTGCATACCATTTATAGATTTGCCTGATTAAAAACAGTTTTCCCTATAGGTCATATCATGTAGAAGACACAAGGTTTTTGTCAAGAGACTTGTTACTGGCAGAAACTGTTTTGCTGCTATTGCTAGTAAGAAATTAGTAACTAGATCCATGTCCTGTTTTTTATGCCAGCTTTATAATTATACTATTTCAGTGGTAAGCCAGATATTTGGGCCAAGGGTAATTTAGAAATTCTAGATCTTTATTCAGTTTTGCTTTTTATGTTCATCTTTGGTGCAGCTATGTCTCCTTGCAACATATAATCTTCCTGCATTTTCCTGCCTTACTGTGGTTTCTGTGACCCACGGTCACAATATAACAAATGCATTTTATTCAGCACAGCTTTGTGAAACCATAGGAAACAATTACTGGCTTTAAAGAGAATTATTTTCTTTTTTTTATGTCTCTGTCCCCAGATAATTATGCACAGCTCACACTGTGCTGTATGACTGGTGGGGCAGGGTTTGTCCCTTCAGTTCAGAAATGCTTTTGCTTTCCTGCCATTTCTGTCATTTCAAGAGCTCTGTGGAGCCTATTTGACTTTCTTGAATGCAGTTTTCTATAACCTGTGAGACTGTGGTTGGCTGGGTTATCCTTCTGGTGTGGTAATGGTCTCTGCAGTCTTTCCTTGGACTGTGTCATTACACAAAGTATATATTTGTCTTTTTCAGCTTATATATGCTGTGAATGTCCTGAGCTAATGATATCTCTGAGATGCGGTTTTTGGAGCACTAGTGTGCCCATTATGCTGTGTTTGCTTTCTGCAATGAAACATACAGCCAAAATCACAACTTGCCCCTTTTCTTCAACTCAAGCTTTCCCCTCTGCTATCATGTTCTTGTTCCTTTGCTTATTATCTATGTGTTTTTCTTTGTTTGCTTGTTTGTTTTATGTTCTTAGAACCTCTGGAAAATAGGCTCTGACAAGCCTTGGTTTCAGCTGAGGGCCTTCCAAACTTTATGGATTTCAGATGAATCATTTCTCCCATTGTCTACGAAAAACTGAAGATACATTCATTGTTGACCAGATTTCTTTGAAGCCTACCTGGAAGCCCCAGCTCCCACCAGCTCAAATGTGTCACCAGAGCCAAACACCACAACCACTTCCCATGCTGAATAATGATTTTATTCTTGGAGCTCCAAAATAACTGCCTTGAGCCTTTTTATTTTCAGCTGTCTTTCTGTTTCTCTTGGGCATGATAGTCCTGGTGGAGTATGCATAGCACTGTACAAACAGTCATGCATGTTTAGTATTCTGGGGTGATAATCATGAGAAAATAAAAAGTCAGGTGGGGTCACGTGTCCCCATCCCTCTGCAGAGAATCATGGTTTGGGCGCACACCCCCTTGCACCACGGCTCAGTGTCAGGGAAGGCTGTGCCTCCTCCCCAGACAGATGTTTCCTATTTCTGGAGTCTCAACATTATGGCTTTTTTGATGGTCTTTTCGCATCCAGATTTAGTTTTGTTCCAGATAAGGCATAACTAACCATTTTCATAAGTTATTTAGTGCTATTGATGGGATGCCTCCACTTGTGGGGGTATGTGTGCCCATGAATGTGTATGGGTGTGCGACTGTAGGGTTTGTATCACGAGTGTGCTTGGCACATGGGCGTGGAATAAATCTTGAAGTAATTTTCACCACAGGAATTGGTGAATGAATTACTTCCTTTTTTCAGTGGCTAAATGTATATGTGAAGCATTTTTGACAAACTGGTTTTGAAATGCATCTCCTAGTAAACATGGCAGCTTTCTGTTTGCCTCTTCTTCCTCCTGCCATGCAAATGGTCCCAGGATTTCCACACTCACACCACAGGGACACATAAACCAGAGACACCTGGAAATAAAATCTTTAGCACTTTTCTGTTGCACTCTCTTCATCACAGCCTGCAGCTGCTCCAGCTTTCCACTTTTTTTCTGCTTTCAGGTGAAGGGGTTGATAGTTACTTGTCCTTTGTCCAAATTAATCTGTTTACTGGGATTCAGCATAATTTCCCTGTCTTCCATATTCATCTGAACTGCCAGTTAGTCACACAGCGAATCATCTTCACATGAGGTGGGCTCTACAGAGAGCTGAACATCAGTCCCTGGACCTTACTCCTTGTGGAAGGAGATGCATTGAGATACACAGGAGTGTTCTCCTTGGCAGGGCTTCTGTGGGTCTGGGCCAGGAAGGTCTGGGTTTACTAGAAATATTTGCTCAGAAGAAACCATCACTCCAGGTCTGGGGAAGATCTTTCAAATAACCTGTGATATTGTCTCTAGACTGAACTTCTGGGGTGTTGCCCATCACCAGGTTATTGCTTCTGTTTATACATTTTATTCTTCTGGCTCCTAGCTAATAGACAATAAAGTCTACTGTGCACTGTCTGCTGCCTACAGGTTTCTGTTTGCAGTGTGCTCCTTTTGCTCCTAAGTACCTGGTGTCAGTATTTTGGCATGTACCCCTTTCTGAGGGGCGGGTTGGTGGAGGGGAACCAAACCACTGCTTTTTCAGCTATACATTTCTCAGTTTACATGTCCTGCCTTTATATCAGCCTCGAATTATTTATTCAGGCCTTTGCTTAGATTCTCAATGGCTGATTTCTTCTTCCAGAATAACTGCAGTGTTTTAGATAGCAACAAGACCCAAGGCACATAAGAGCTCTTTCTCTTTCATAGAGTCAGGATAATAGTGGACAGTTTGTTTAACTTTTGCTGTACAAAGCTGTTAACGTGAAGGGTGTTCTGGCAGAGGTAAGCAGGAGGGGAGTCCATCCCTTTAATTCCATGGCATTTTAGGATAAATTTGATTTGTCAGGGGAAAAACCATTATATGCATACTCCATAAGCATTGAGTCAGTGAGAAGACAGGAACCAGTAAAGATCTGACTGCTCTATTACATCTTGAAATTCTTTTCTCACAGAGGAATTTCTATCAGAGACATAATCTATCTGAACTTTTTTTTATTATTTTTAGTAACATTTAAACTGCTATCCTTTGGAGTAGTTTTATCCCTTTCACGGTAGGAGCTCTGTTCTAGCATCAGAAAAAATAATACATTGTAACATACAAAATCTATGCTAAATGTGTTGGCTACAAAGTTGGAGATATAGTGTGTTCCAAGAAAACATTTGGTTTCTAAATGTTTTGCTACTTCTGGAGCATTTGAGGAGGCTGAGTTGGGAAACTGGCTAAACCATTAATTGATATCCAAGTTCAGATGATGTGTTGCAGGGAGGTTGATGCTTTCAGTATGCCATTTCCCATTAGATATTTTTGTTTGTTTGTTTTGTTAGTTTTGGGAGGCTTTTGTTTTTGTTTTTGTTTTTCTTTTTGTTTTTGTTTTTGTTTGGCTGTTGCTCTTTCTTATCATCCTAATTTTTCCTGGACTTCCCCACACATGACTAAAGCAAGCAGAGTTAAGCATCTGATTTGACCTGAGCAACTCTGCTCTGCCTTTTCAACTCATGATTGATCAAACCAAATCTGCAATCTCTGGCACAGACCACAAAGGCTGGCTGGGTCTGAGGAGTTGCAGTAACTACTGTCAAGTGTTTGCCTGACCCATATGATTTTACCCCTCCCCTTCTCATAAGGACATGTATGCTGAGATCAAAGACCCTTCAGAAATTTTATGGGAATTCAGCTGGAGGCATGTAGGCTGGTTTGGAATACTGCGAAAGCTCTGGACACTTTGTGGAAGAACAGGCCATCTGCTTCTGAAAAAATGTGTCTGTTTGTGCTGATGAATCCTTCTCCTCTTCTTCAATTTTTCAAGGATCTCTGCTTGATTTAGGACTGTTTTTCTAAACAAAATTATGATAAGGTTTCTCTGATAGCATCATAAGGCTGCAACATGGAAAAAGCCAAATTAGGAGAAGAGATAAGAAAGCACATCGGCTGCTAAAAGGCATAGCTGTGTTGCTATGTCCCCTTTACCCTCCCTCACTGTCACAGCTTCCAGCAGGGACTGGTGGTGCTTCTTCTTGTCTTGGAAAGGGCAGTCCACTGCTCTGGTAGCAGCACCTTTGGTTGTGAGTGTGACCAAGCCACCTGCCATGTCCCATGGAGGAGATGGAGGGGATGGGGGCTGGCACCCCGCTGGGTTAGAGAAAGATAAAGTGGGCTTGTTCAAAGGGAGGGGAAGGTAAAGCAGACCATGGAGCATGGAGTTTGGCTGCTGCTCTGTGACATCAGCAGCCCTCAGCTCCAGGGACAGTTTCAGGGGAGTTGCAGCTTCAGGGGAGTTGCAGCAGTTATAGATGGAGCCATAAACCGAGGCTGCTTCAAGCACAGCTACAGCACAATGTATTCCTCCCATAATCCTCCCAGACGTCTTTCAGACCCCAGGAAATTCAATGAAAGAATTTATGACTATTATTCCCAGTTATTTTGCTATAAAGGAAAAATATCTCAACCCCAAACCAAATTTGTGTCTAAGATGGTTGGTTTTATAGGCACCACCATATGGCTGAACTGCATTTTCCTCACTGAGCAGTGTTTTTTTCCTTTTTTTTTTTTTTTTTTTCTTTTCCTGAAGGTAGTAGGAATGAACTGTAGTATAAATCGCCTTCTTGTCTTCTCAGGGGAACAGCAAAAATTTGATTTCTTCACAGAGGTAATTTTCTTGCAGAGGCAGAGTGGAGCTGTAGCTAGTAAATTTGAGGATATCCTAGGGGTGGTCCTTTAAGACAGGTATGGATCTAATGTGGTGGACACTCGCACAAGTTGCACTGCATTCTTACAGCTAGATAAAAATTGTAATGAAAATGAAAAAGCAACCCAAATTGTGTGAAATTTTCGGTGAGAACCAAGCCTATGATGACCTGTTTGTCAAGGCAAACACAGCCTTGGGGAACCGCCATGGGGAGCTGCTGCCATCACCCTGTGGTGGGGCTGTTGGGGCACTACAGCAAGTGGTAGTTTTCTGGTGAAATGTGGGGGCTAGGTCCTGAAGTTTGACATGTGATAAGCAGAGGCGCTGCTGGACAACAAGACAGAGATGACATCTGAGCTAGAATACATCTTCTTCAGCTCAGATAGATATTAGGAGCTCATGGCAGAGTGCTGGGGAGGGCTACCTGTCCATGTGATTGGTGCTGCCTGTGCTTGCCTGTGGCCTTAAACCCTTGCTGGTTTGGTGCATCTTCTGTCCATCCCCTTCCTGAGCCTCCCTCCTGTCCTCTCCCTGTCCTCATGACTTTATGTTTAGATCAGCTGTCAGCTGCCATTTTGAAAAGAAAAGCAGCTCTCAGAGTACTGATAATTCAGTGTGGGCTGTGATGAAGTAATTTCCTTTTGTATTTATTTTTATTTTTTGGCTGAATCATTTTAATGCCTTGTCCATTCAATAACCTCTACATTGCTTTTCGAGTGCAGTCTTTTAACCTGTTCTTCCCGTCCTGTCTCTGTGTCTTCATTTTTTACAATGTGCTTTCACAACACTGACTTAACCCAGATGCCGCTGTGGAGAGGATTCTGCAGAGTCTTCCCTCTGTGCTCCAAAGCATGGCTACAAATACAGTTGGTCCTGCTCTTTGTGGAAAGCACATTCTGCTATCCTCAGCAGCAGAGATTTAACCAGACACTTCACCCCAATCATAATGGGTTATTTATTGGCCACAGAGAAAGGGTTATTTTCTGGGACTTCAGATAAGGCTGGGGCCAGGAAACAGCTTGCAGTTGTCTCTGCAAATTCATCTAGTCTCTACCATAGTGTTTTGCTATTTCCTCCCCTGTTATCTTCAGAGCAGAGGCTGCCAGGAAGGGGCAGGCTGGTGAGGGCAGCTCAGCCTCCCCAAAACAGACTTTTCCCACATCCTCACGATCTTGTGAGGACAGCAATCCAGGCTCTGGCAGCCCCTCTGTCCCTCTCTGGCAACACATGAAGAAAGTTGTCCTGTTTTCCCCACTCAGCCGAGAGAGCTCTAAGAGCTTTCTAATCAGCTCACTGTCAGCCTGTTTCCTCTCATCATTTAAAATGAGACCGTACTAAGTTTACAGCTGCCAAAGCTTTTGCTTGGATTCAAAACACCAAGTGTTTGAGAGGCAGATTGAAACTGCCAGGGCAGATTTTTAAGGAGGCAGCACCCAGGGAAGATGGGCCTTTTCCTCTTGTCAAAAATACTCTAAGTGGATGAGAAATCATTACCCTGGCTATCAAGTTTTACTTGCGATTGTTCTCTTTGAAAACTGGCTGCTTATTTTGTTCCCTGTGGTCAGATGTGTACCTTTGTAAGTGAGATGACCTAAAAGTCTGTGCAAATAGGTGAAATTCCCACGGGAGGTGAGTGGTGTTCGGCTTTTGGTTTAATTCATTCTTATGCAGGAGACTGCAGGTTTCTCCTGCTCATGTTTTAGGAAACTTCACTGGTGTATCGGTACTCAAGGCACACATTTAGCTGGCCTGCTTCTGCTGCTCCAAAAGAGAGCACTGGCAGGGCTGAGTGATACATCTTTGCTATGAAAAAGCAGTTTCAACTTTTTTCAGAGGTGCCCAGTTTGCCTTTGAAGATTATAAAAGCCAGGCAAAAATCTTAAAAAACCAGTTTGGAACCACTTGTTTTAGTGTCAGTCTAATTGTTCAGAGAGGCTGCACCTCTCTTTTTCAAAGCAGGCTTCCTCAGCAGTGGCAAATAGGAACTGCAGTGTGCAAATTCACCAACACAATGTGGAAATCACCAGCATTTGAAAAACATGGCGTAAGTTAGTTACTACTAATGCAAACACGTCCCCATTACAGCACATTCATCATCTGTGACAGACTTTTTTCTAGCTTAGATATGGTACTGAGAGGATACTAACTTGTGGAGCTCAACAGGAACCTTTCTTCGACCTTGTCTTGACTCTTCATTCATGTATACAGTGGAGGCGTTCTGCATTGGCACAGAGCAAAGGCAGGTAGAAAGCTGGTGCAGCCCTTTGGAAAATGGCTTTTCCCACACATTTAAGAAGTTACAGGTAGCTGAGCCTGGATCCCAGAATCAGTCTGAAGGACAAACTGGAGTCAAATGTAGTCTACACTTCTAAAAAGTCAAAATCCATGCAACAGGGGATGTACAAGTCACAGTGCCTGACTTGTGCTGCAGTTCCTGCACACGCTTGCTGTGGAAAGGAGACAAAGTGCAGGGGGAGGGTGAAGTGCACCAGGGGGAACCTGAGGATGTGGAACACAGGGGTGGTGAAGGTCATAGTGGCACAGGAGTGGGATTTGGGGCAGGGTGATATGGGATAAGGTCTCTTGGGTGGAGATTGCATGGACTGGAGGGGGAAGGAGGGCAGGACCTGGGTTACAAGTTCATGGGTAGAATAGAATGGTAAAATTGCATATTTTGGAGACACTTAGGAATTCTCTCCCAGTCTTGCTGAGAGCTGTGCGCCATCTAAACTGAGCCCTTTAGGGTTTGCTTTTAGGGAAGATTTGGGATTTAGAGTCTTAAATTTAGAGTTGCAAATGCCCCAGAGATGGAAACCATACAGATTGCAAAGCATGGAAATGGGAAGAGGGACCCCTTGTACTGCCCACTTTCATTGTTTGTTAGGAGAGACATGCTCTTGTCTTGGGCTTGTTGTGTGCAATAACATTTTTCCCAGTATATTCTGCTCATACCATATTCACATGGAAAAAAATTTCTTTCTGTTTGTATGCCATTGACATGTAACATCAGCCATTGAGCACATTAGATCTTCTATGTTCTGAATTTAATGAAAATCAAAATTATATTAGTTTTCTTGAAAGTGTTGGACAGCTTCAAACACAGAACTTGCATATGTTATACTATATGTATAACATATAATTGTAAACCTGAGGTTTACACAAGGAAGTTTTGCAGCTGAAAATACACCCTGACATAAACCTGTCAAATTTTATGGCACTCTTCTTTTACCCTACTTTTGATGTCTGAAAATATAATATCTATAGTAACATGTATTTTAAAGTAATGATACCAACATTAATAGGACAAATTATGATGCAATATTTAGACTTCATTAGTTTCTTTAAAGTATTTCTTTCATATTACAAAATTTCACTCAGGAAAACTGGTTCTTTTTTTTTTTTTTTTTTTTTTTTTTTTTTTTTTTTTTTTTTTTTTTTTTTTTTGATGTGGGTTAATTCCCCTCCACCTATGGTTACTGAGTTTACCATGTAAAAAAAACAAACAAAAAGCAACAGTTCTTTTAAACACCAGCCTACCTCTAGGATCAGCAAATTAGTTTAATTTCTTCTGGTGCTAGAAATACATAAGCTTTAATCATGAATCAGATACACACCCTCTGAAATATGTTAACTCATCAAAGCAAAGGGCCCACTAGCTTTAAAAGAGAAGCCTTATTATACATGGTGTATAATACCTGATATTTATATTATATAGTTTGGTTTCAGTTATGGAGTTTGATGTGTATATATATGTGTTTGATGTGTGTATATGCATATACACTGGTTTCAATCCAGGTGTAATGCTGACCTACAGGAGGTTGGGTTGGGCCTCCTGAAGTTCTCTTTCAGCCTTCTCTAGATGTATGAAGATGTAAGATGGGTACTTTGCTAATAAAAATTCATCACAGATTTTATATTTTCTCAGTCTTGGTAAAGACTTGAGTTTATTCAGGTTAATTTTTGGCATTGACTATTCCATGGAGTAATGGGCTTGTCCTTTATTGCACCTTCTTTTTGCTGCATTACAAAGGAAGCTAGAATGGGTGACCTGAGAGGAGGCAGAGATACTGAACATTGAGGAGTGAAGTTAGGAAAGCCAAAGCCCAAATGGAATTGAATCTAGCCAGGGAGCCAGAAGAGCTCCTTTAGGTTTGTGGGTGACAAAACGTAGCCTACAGAAAAGGTAGGCCCAGTGCTGAAAGAGGTGGAGGACCTGGTTACACAGGATATGGAAAAGGCTGAAGTACTGGGTGTCTTCTTGCCTCAGATGGCACCCATGGAAGCTGAGGAAGCTGGCTAATGTCATCGCAAGGCTACTCTTGATAATCTTTGGTCTTGGCGACTGGAGAAATAAAGTCTGGAGGAAAGCAAATGTCATGCCTATCTTCAAGGATATGGCAAGAAGGACCCTGAAAACAGTAGGCCAGTCAACCTCTCCTTGATCCTTGGGAAGGTGGTGGATCCTGGGAGGATGCCTCATTCTGGAGAAATTTTGGGAGAAGAAAATCATCAGAAGAAGTCAGCATGTCTTCAAGGGGAAGTCATGTTTGACCAACTTCAATGACTTCTAGAGTGAAATGACTTGCCAGGTAAATGAGAGGACAGCAATGGATGCTGTCCACCTGGGCTTCAGGCCCTGTTGATGTATGGGCTGAATAAGTGGAGAAGCTGGATTGAGAACTGGCTGGGTCCAGAGGGTAGTTAGTGGCATGATGTCTAGTTGGAGGCCAATAACTGGCACTATACCCCAGGAGACAACACTGGATCTGGTCCTGTTTCACATTTTCTTTAATGATCTGGATGGGGGGCCAGAGTGCACCCTCAGAAAATTTGCTGATGACACAGGAGCTGGGAAGAGTGGTTGATATTGCAGAGGGTGGTGCTGCCATCCAGAGGGACCAAAACAGACTGGAGAAATGTGCTGAAAGAAACCTCATTAAATTCCATATGGATAATCACCAAATCCCTCACTTGGGGAGTAACAATCCCAGATGCCAGTGTATGTTGAGGGCCACCTTGGTGGAAGGCACCTTGGCAGGAAAGGACCTGGCAGTCCTGGCAGATACCAAGCTGAACTTAAGTGAGCAATGTGCCTTTGCAGCAGAATAGCCCAGTGGTGTCCTGAGCTGCTGGAGACACAGCACTGCCAGCAGGTCGAGAGGGTGATCTTTCTACTCTGCTCTGCATTCATGAGTCCACATCTGGAGTGCTGTGTCCAGTTCTGTGTTCCTCAGTACAAGAAAGACATGGACACACTGGAGAGAGTCCAATGAAACACCACAAAAATGCTTAAGGGACTAGAGAATTTTTAAACACTAATTTTAATTAATTAAGCTTTTTAAGCATTAATCTCTGAGGAAAGGATGTGGGACCTGGAACTTTTTAATCTGGAGATAACTGAGGGGGGCGTGTGTGTCTATAATCTTATTAACATGTTTAAATACCTGAAAGAAGGGTGCAAAGAAGATGGAACCAGACTCTTTTCAGTGGTGCTCAGTGACAGGTTCAAAGGGAATGGGCACTGACTGAAACACCAGAGGTTCCCTCTGAACATCAGGAAACACTTTTCCACAGTGAGGATGACTGAGTACCAGCACAGGTTTCCCAGGGAGTGGTGGAGTCTTCATCCTTGGAGACACAGCTGGCTGTAGCTGACCTTGTTTGAGTGAGGATTTTGGACCAGAAGTTCTGTCCAACCTCAAACATCCTGTGATCCTGTGCTTATATTAAATTTTAAGCCCTTGTTCTTGTTCAATTTTTCTGTGATCACTGTGTCAGGAAAACCATTTACTTGTTTTTTGCAAAAGTGCTGCAAAACGTTGTCCATCCCGTCCCACTTTGTGCATAGAAGAGAGTAAGATTTACTTGCACAATGGATGTATTTTCTATTTTTAAAAAATCTGGCCCATTGTTTTGCTTCTACAGCAAATCACCAGAGTGTCTGAGCCCATCTGCTTTTAAGAATCCTTATTGTTCCTCCAGGAACAATAAACAGCATGCTACCAAGAGCCTGTGAAACTGGATTGTAGTTTTCAAGTATTTCTGTTCACAGAGATGTAACTGAAATGTTTGTGTGCAGAAGTGTTGCTCAGGCATTTGCCTGGAGATGTTGGGTATCTCTGCATTTCCTGTGCCTGGCAGGGAATGAGGGTCCTAACATAACCTTACACCTTTCAGAGAGATCCCCTCTCCATATCCCAGGTTTTGGCATTTGTAATTTCCCTGCTGGCCCTATTAGGTTGGAAAGAAACTCCTGCGTTTTTTCCTGTGTCCAAAGAAGGGAAATTAATCTGGTGAAGAGTCTGGATCAGAAGTCTGATGAGAAATGACTGAGGAAACTGGGGGTATTTTGTCTGGAGAAAAGGAGGGTCAGGGAAGAGTTTGTTGTTCTCTACTACTACCTGAAAGGAGGTTGTAGTGAGGTGGGGTCAGTCTTTCAGGTAACAGGTGACAGGACCAGATTAAATGACCTCAAGTTTCACCAGGGGAGGTTTAGATTGCATGTTAGGAGAAATTCTTCACTGAAAGGGTTGTCAAACACTGGAACAGACTGTCCGAGGAAATGGTTGAATCATCATTCCTGGAAGTATTAAAAGACATGTAGATGTTGGAACTTAGGGAAATGGTTTAGTGGTGGACTGAGCAGTTCTGGGTTAATGGTTGGACTCAATGAACTTCAAGATCTTTTCCAACCTAAATGGGTCTATGATTCCCTCTGACATCTGGAGGTCCAAATCACTGCTCCTGGGGCAAGTGTTCCCTGCTCAATTTGGCATTGCCATCTCCAGATAACCCCCTGTCTTTGACAGCCTCACTCAAATGATCATGAGCTAACTTGAGGTGAGAATTTATTTCATTGGGGGGGATTCTCATCACAAACAGAAGAAAAAAGGTCAGAAGCCCAATAATGTAATTACAATCCAAGTCAAGGCTTAACTCCCAAACTGCCTGGTGCTGCTCGCCTGTGGTTCTGGGGTCCATCCCAACATCCCAGACCAACAGGAGGTAGGTTCAGAGGGCTCCTTTCTCCCTACCCCCTGCTAGATACTGAATGAATGAAATCAGCTACATGATCCAAGGGACTGTGGACTATCAAATGCTGAGGTTTTTTTAGTACCACACACTGTTCAACCTCAGTGATTGATGGATGCGGGGAATAGATGGAACTGCTGCTGAAGATCAACACCCTCAGGCCCTCAATTAAGGCATCTGAAGTCACAATAAATTTTTCCAGGCAAGCAAAATGAGAGACAAGTAGTTCCCAGTAGTTCCAAACAAATCAAATGCTCTTTATCAACCACATCATAGCTCTTTTTTACGTATCACAAGGAAGCAGAAATAGCTCAGACCCATGAAATAGTTTCCAAGTATCTGTAGTTACCTGGGGGTCTTTGACTCGGTTCAGTCAGGAACGCCAAGAAACTGTGTTTGTAATGTTGCCAGCCACTAACATGGGAGCAACTCTGCGGGCACAAATTGAAATGTGACCTAATCAGAGAGCTGCGGGAGAAGCAAGATGATTAAAAAGGAGGCACATTGGATGTGACGGAGATCAGTGCAGACAGGAAAGGAAAAGGAGATCAGTAGTCTTTTCAAGCTTGCTTAAAATTAGTCCTGCCCAGTTGAATACTAGTGTGAAGGCTAGTAGTGAGCTCTGAAATGAGATGAACAGTTTATGTCAAAATAATGCAACAAATTCCAGCCCCAAGTAAATGTAGGAACACAAATTCTGCACTGTGCCTGAGGCCCTGATCCTGTGGATGATTACATGCATGAAAAAACCCAGTGAATGCAGGTCTATTCATGCATGCACAAACACTCACAGGATTGGGGTTTTATTGTGCATCCCGTGCAATCTACTGGATGGTATAGACATCAGCCTGAACTGTGGCCTGTGTTTTCTCAGGAATAGTTAGAAAACTAAACAAAACACATAACAAACCTGAGGCACATTTCACATCTGAGTCACCGAAAGTTTGTACAGTAAACACATGTATTCAAAACTGGACAAGTTTATTTTCCACAAGGCAAGCTGGCTTTGTAATTTTTTTTCAACTTATAAGGAAAGGGAGGAAATTCCTCCCCCTCTTCTCTGTACATACATTTCCCTTGTTTGTGAGTCTTTAGAAGGCTATGAGGCTGGACCAGGAGCAAACAAGAACTTTCTTTAATGAATAAATATTTACAACTGCCAACTTGGATACCTAAGGCCGAGGCTGATTTCTTTGAAACATGCACCGGAAACTCAGGACTTGGTCCTGCCCGGACTAAAACATATCCTGGAGCAGCAGCTGCTCCTCATAATGCATGTCTGAAATCCTGAGCAGGACCTCAGAGCACTTGGACAGAACTGGGTTGGCCTATTTGTGCTGCATAATTTAAACTATTCTACATATGTGATCAGAACGCATCTGTTTCACTATACTTGGTGTCCTTCCTATAATTCTTGTAATTCCCTGATGTAAAACTTCTCATTTATTTGGCCAGTGCTTTCCTGGGGCCAAAAGCTGACTTCTGAAAAATGATCCTGATGCTGGACAGTGCTAGTGAAGGTGAATCCCAGGCTGATTGTGAGCCTGCAGTATCAGTGATTCCTCAACTGGGCAAATGTCAGGGTTTGTTCCTGATGTCCTTGTCAATTCTGATTCTTGTGTGGTAAGAGAATTGAGATGAAGGGGCTAAAGAAAATAATAGTTTTTGAGGTAGAACAAAAGTTGTGCAAATTAAGAACTTAAAATATGAGTGCAATATAAGGCTGCTGGTAATAAATAGAACAGAAGATAATTTGTCAAGTCCAAAATTGTAATGTAATATGTCCCCAAGTGAGGTGTATTTGGAAGCTTACAGGAATGCCATTATCTGAGGAGCCCTCCTTTTTATTTATGGTCTTGATTTTCTGCAGCATATAATTTAAGGTCTCATTGAGTTGTGTAAAGGGCATAGGATTAGCATTCACAAGTCATGAAATAACTTCTCAGCTTCATCAGTGAGTGACTGTGTCAGACAACCCCTGTCACTTCATTCTGTCCACCCTCTGCTCCTCAAGGACGAGGGTGAGCTAGGTCCAGCTGGTGGGTTGCTCTGTTGGCAAGGAACTTTATTTCAGCTCCCAGGGATACGATGGTAAACAGCCCCTGCAGGAGGTCTCCTGTAGATGAGTTCTGGTATCTCCAGACTCTCTAGCTCGCAAGCCTGGGACTGGATCTGGGAATGCACAAAACTGGCAACGCAGAGGAATCAGAGTGGAAAAGGTGAGAGGGCTATGTGCCTCTGCTGGGGCAGTCCTCTCCAGAAGAGCTAGTTTCACCAGTCTGGAGGGTCTCATTTCATTTTTTTTCCGTTAATTTTTCTCTTTGGTACGAGCTGAGTTGCTCAATACTTTAAGCAACAAAGATATATGGAGAAAATAGATTATCTTGATTCTTTATGAGGGAAAGTATCACCATAAATTTATTTCCATCTTTACTTTCCAGCTACCTCTTCTTTTCTGTGCACTCAGAAGTTTTAGCTGTGTCTCAGAAGCCCAGTCCTACTGCCACATAAAAGCTCAGAGAGCCAGGACGGATATCATCACCATGAGATACTGATCTCAGGGAGCTGGAAAAGCCTTTTCGTTCTGACTCAAAACATTCCTGGAATGGGATTTCAAGGCTTACACTGGAAGCTGTTTGCTGCAGTCAAGCTGTGCATGGTGCCACCAAATGCCTCCTTGGGTGCCAGTACATGGGTGCCATGCCACGGTCACCATCTCCATTTCACTGCTGCTCTTTCTCTGCTTTCCTTGTCACTGGGCATTTGGTTAGCACAAGGGAAGGTGCCACATCTGCCCCATGTCAGTGCCTTTACATCTCCCCTCCCCATCCACCTCTGGCAGATGGTGCCTTGCTCCTGACACCAACTGCACAGGATGAAAACTACACTGAGAAGAGCAGTGTCTCCCAAGTTATTATTGTGAATGTGTGTGGATCCCTTTGCCTGCAGCCACCTTGGTGCCCTCCACTCCCACCCTTCACCCCTGTCCCCGCCAGGTCCTCCCTGGGTGTTCAGTGCCTGTTAGCCATGACCAACCCGCTCTCTCTGTGGCAGGGGCATGTCCATGCTGCAGCACAGCCCCCTGACCCATTTCAGGGCCATGACTGGCTGTGAGTTCCCAGTGCACCCCCAGTTTATGCCTTTGTGACCAGGCTAGGGATTTCCACATGCATCTGTTGAGAATGTGGTGTCAATCTTTAACCTGGCAACTTCTGTTGCAAAGAGAGCTCCAGGGGCAGCCAGCATACAGTTGTGTGCACAGGAATAGAATCCTCTATGGAGGTTAACATGTTTTTCTTTGTGGGTAGCAGTTTTGAACAAGAATTCCTCCCCACTTTGACATCAGAGCTGTGGACACAGCTCCCAGTTGTAGGCTCTGGTGCCTCTCTACCCAGCCCTGTTTTCACTGAGGCTGATGATCAGTATAAACTCTTGGTTGAGAAACACTGACAGATTACTTATTTCTCTAATAGGTGAAGGAGTATGGTAATACAGTTTGTTAACTGAAAAATCAGTCCAAACTTTAAAGCATGATAATTTAATTCAGATGTACCCCTTGGATAATAAACTCTGTTTCCTTCCCACAACACCAACATACTTTCTGTCACATTTGTCACTGAAAAATTTTTTCTTTAAGAAAGGAGGAAAACAACTGGGTCAGTCCAAAATGCGTAGTTTGTTCTAATTTAACTCTGAGATGGCAGCTAAGCAACCAAAATACTCCAAGAAGTAGAGAAAAGGGCTGTAAATCCCCTTCTCGCTCAGCAGGTTGTTACTATGGAGCTATATAACTTCAGACCAAACAAGCCATATAACAAGACCAAATAAGAAAATAAAAAAGTCAGAAGACAGTAATGTGAGCCAGCTTGTTCTGAGTTTGTATTCTGCTGTAACATCCTCTTCGTGACATTCTCAATTGAAAAAATAATTATACAGTACAGTTAATTTATTCAAAGTTTGTTTTTTTCCAAATGGAGTGACTGGCTCTCAGTGTGTTTCACCAAGGAAATGCTCCTTGGCCTTAAATGCTCATCCTGAGGAAGTGTGCTTGAGCTAGATGCACAGACTCTGTTTGTCTGCAGTTTTCAAAGCATTTTCTTTTGATGTTGTACATGTGCTGCATTCTGGGAGAGGAGACAGAAAAGAACATTTCACTTGGGGTAATTCTCCAGCCCTTCACAGACAGAGTGGTCCAGGGACAGGGTTTGCACAGCTTTGGTGCATCTCCTTTGGTCCACTGGGCCTTGGAGAGAAGCTCACACTGACTCGGTGCTCCTGGTTCACTCACGTTCTTACTCACCTGTGCAACTGAGATAATTGCTAAGATGAAATATAGGTAACATTGTTTTAAACATAAACCCAAACCCCAAATGCTCCCTGACAAAATGGCCCTTCTCATTTCTAAGATAATACACATCAGAATGGAATGTATGGTTAACCTGGCTTTTTCTCAGATTAAGTGCATACTTGCCTGTTGTCTGCCTATCCACCATGTCCAGTGCTAAAAACAAACCAGCTGTGCTGCCACTCTGATAGGTAGCAGTCCAGGTTTGCCTCTGGGCAGATATTTACTGCTACATCTGGCTTTGCTTTGCCATACTGCTAACCTCCCTTTTCCTATCTACATTTGTTTTGTTTTTATTAAATTTTCCTTCTGAATAGTCTAGTTTGTATTTCTAATGTCAACAATTGCTTTTATCACAGATAATAACTTCCTCTGACAAAAGCTGCAGCATCCTGTATGCATTTCAAATCCATTTTATGGAGAAATATTGAAGCACAATATTTGGCCATGCATGCAATTGTATGTATTTATAGTAATCAAATTCTAAGGCATGAGAGGCAAGAAGTAAGCTGGTTGCCAATTTTCTTAATCATGTATTTAGCTGACAACTTCTGCTAAAGCTTAATGAAGTTTACATTGTGCTATTGTGATGTTTATGAAGTAATTTATGTGGTATGCTTAAGCATTCTATAAAAACAACTATAAAAACCCAAACTATTCCTTTTACTTGCCACAAGAGGTAAAATCTGGAATCTCTGGAGAGAATAAGCATCTATTGATATATAGATTGGAAAAGGAAACTGGACACCTCAATTAAGAAGACAGATGACTTCCTTTTTATTAAGTAGGACACAGAAATCGTATCTCGTCTCATTTACCAATACTGCCACAGGCTTTATGCAATTCATTTGCCCTTCTGGAGCTTTGCAATACATCACAAAGGGACTATGAGATGGAGCAATGTTGTAAGATGTAAGAAATGTTGAGACCTGCTCTTGGAAGGTACCAGAAAAGTCTTTGTTTATGTGGTTCATGTATGGATGTATTTGGCTCATTTTAGTTGGGAGTTGAAAGCGATGTAGCTATTTCTCCCTCTGGAATGGAAGAAATTTATCAGAAATGGTCTGGATCCACTTCACTGACTGGTGGTTCCTTCTCTGGCATGTACTAAGTGAAGAAAGGCAGGCTATCCATAATACTCTGTTTAAATGTAGCTTCTGCTAGCACAGACAGCTCAGGATAGCAAGGAACATTGAATTTTCTTTCTGTGTCTCCATTGCTCTAAATGAAAAACTTCTTTGAGTCATTCACATGGGCCTGACTTGGCCCATACTTTTTTGGCATCTGCAGTAACATTTAGTATTCTTCCCTGATCCCGCTGCATCAGAATAAGAGTTTTTCAGTGATAACTCTTCCCTGAGGTATTGAAATCATTATCTGGCTTCCTTGTACCCTCTGCAAAGTGTTGCTCTCTATTGGTGATGTGGTCACCATGCCATCAAACAAAACCTACCTAGCACTGAGGCTTTGCCTGGCTTTCCTGACAGAGCTTAGGAATATGCTGCCTTGGCCTCCCTTGGCTACAGACATTTTCTACAGTATCTCATGCACAGCAGTCACATGGGAATCCTGATGTATTTTGTCTGTGAGCTGACAGGACTTTGTCTGTCAGATCATGACATTTAGGAGGTGCTTTGGCAGGCAGCTGCTAATGCTTGAGGGAGTCTATCTGCAACCTGTACGTATCCTCTTAGCTTGTATGTAGCTTGCAAAGTTGAAGCTTGCAGCTCAAAAAATCACTTTACCATTGTATTTTCTTTCCCCAGTACTGTTACAAACTGTTCCCTTTCCCATGTGTTTTTTTTTTCATGCATTTTTCACATGCTTTCTTGGATCACCTCTGGAAACCTTCTTCACCTTCTTATCTGCTTTGCTCTGTATCAGGTTTTCTGGGGACACCATTGTTTGTGAAATAGCTTAACATGAATAACGGTCCCACTGGCTTTCAAGCTGAATCCTTTTGTTGACAGTACCTGGAGTATCCATTGCTCTGATAACTAACTCCTGGTGCTCTTCTAGCACTGTGCTCAGATCACTGGCAAACTTTGGACCCATTTGCTGCTGTGTGCCCTCCTCTGGGGACCCTGATTTTGAGCTTCACATAGTTTTATGCTTTGGGTCCCTTTTCTGGCTATTGACTGGTAAATTTGAACTCCAGAAAAAAGACTGAAGTAATGTCCAATCTCCATGTAGCCTTCTACTCTGAGCATCTTGTCTTGGAATTGATCCCACTCCACTCTTCGAAGTGTTTATTGGCTCCACTCTAGCATGGTACATCTAGATGGTCCCATGGGAGAACAGGTGTTGGGGGCAGTTCAGTGTCACCTTTGAGCCTGGCTAAGGAGTGGGTGATGTAGCTACCACACAGGTTGTAAGTTTTTTTCCATTCCCATGCATGCTGGATTTATCACTCCACTGCACAGCTCATGCTCAGCCGTGCAGTAGGGAGCTCCTGGCAGTGTTGACATCCTCGCACTCACCATACCCAAGCTGTGATGTGAAGATGCTTTGGTGTCACTGTAGCCAATGCTGGGTGGAAATGCTCTCTACACTGTTTCTACCTCTTGCTCTCCTCTTTACACTCAGTCCTGCCCCTTGCAACTCCCCACCCATGGTGGCTCATGCCTTTGGAGGCTCCACTGGGAAGCCATTTGAAACCAAATACAGATTTAAAAAGTAAAAAATTTAAAAAATGCTAATATTTTTAAAGATAGGTTTTATATTCTTGATACAATGTTGCAAAAATAATGACGAGGCCGTAAATCCAAAGATGGTGACAAAGGAAAGGCCAACTGTTCATTGTTACAAAGCGGCTACAGAACAAGAGGCTGGGCTAGTCCCAGCCCCCCAGGGCAAGCCAGAGCACACAGATGCGTGTGTGTACACGGGCCGCCCCTCAGAACAGTCTGTGAGAGCACAGCACCCGCTGAGGGCCGTCAGCCCCCTCTCATAGCTTCAGTCCCCTCAGGGATTGGCTCGTTTTGGATCCTCTACGTGATTGGTGCGTTCTCCGGGCTCTCATTGGTCCTTACCAGGGTGCTTTCTACACCAATCATTCTTTCCCGCTGTGATTTGATTGGTTGGTCGTATTCACCAATAAGAGCTCTGGGTGGCGGTCTCAGTCTCTGGGTTGTCTGGGGGAGAGAAGATCCCCCCTCCCTCCCCCGGTGTTATCCCTGTAACCGCTCCATGACAATGGTAACTACATTGGGAATGCGGTCAAAGCCTCTACAAACATTCCTAACTGTACCTTGCAACATTATCTAACAATCACACCAACAACGTTACAACTGCCAGTATTTGTAACAACTCAGAACCACTCGAAAATCAACACAGTTGCGAATGGAAATTGAAACACACAGTCAACCTACCAATGCAACTCATAAAAAGTTTCAACTCCTTTTTGTATCTATAACAATCTGTATTTGGTCTCGCCACAGGAAGGGTGGTATTGGCACAGAGTCAGGGCCTGTGCAATACAGTACCTGAGTGGGAATGGGAAATGGGCATGGACATTATACTCAGGAAAACACCACAAGCTGACTTTGCTGCATGTTTCAAATCAGGAACCCAGAGCCTGTAACAAGCTGATCTGCAGACTCTCTTCTAAGGTGAAGAAATGTCTTCATCCTCTTAGGAGCTTCCAGCATTCCTGGCCATATTATGAAGCAGGATACAAAGGCTTTTTGACATCACTGGGAGAAAAGGAATCTTCCCTTTGCTTTTTGTTTCTGTGCTCTCTGGGACTGCTGGTCTGGATACTGAGGTGTATGTTCTGCCTTGGCAGCATGTGGAGAGTTTAGAAGGGAAGCAAACTCTTCATTTTGCTGATGACCTTGGGGAAATGGGAGCAGATTGCAGGTTGCTGTTTATCATCAGAGACCTCATGGGTCCCTCCCTGTGGTGGGCTCTGGATGGGAACAGCCTCTATATGTTTAGTTTTTGCTTAGAATAGATGTGTAATAGATCTTTCCAGAGAAAACACTTGTTAATTAGAGGAGAAGCCAGAGATGGGCAGACTGGGAAGGGTCAGAGCTCTGGAAAATGTTTGTCAATCTGAATCTGTCTAAAATTGGGCAAAATAAGTGGGCGTGTGGGGCCAACCAGATGGTTTGTTTAGAGAAATTCTTGGAGGCTCTTGAGCCTGGTATAACCAGGAGGTGCTCTTTTCAAGACACCACTAGTTTTTTTTTCTAGCCTACACAAGGTGCCAAGACTTTGGCCACACCACTGCCTGGGCTTTTCCAACCACTTATTCCACTCAAATTCAAGCTAGAGCCTCTGTGTCACAACATAAGTAGTGGCATGGACCTTTCTGGTTTGTGTGTCTGAATAACAGCACATTCATTGAGATGACCTATGTGCTGTCCTCTCTCTTAGTCTGTGTTATGTTTGCTGATACAGTAGAGTCCTTTATCCAGCTCCCAGGCTAGTGGAAAGATGCTCCTCAGGTCTGCAAGCAGCCAGGGAAAGATAACTATTTAAAGAAACAGAGTAACAAATCAAGAGGATTGAAGTTATAGAAAATGTTTAAATTTTGCATTTCTGGCCTACCTACAGATAATTTTTGTATTCTCAGAATTTTTTAGGCAGTAATGAGATATATTGGCTGGCTATAAAGTTTACATTGCACGTCATCATTTGAGAGACACATTAGAAAATCCTGTGTCTTGGTCTTTTTTTTTTTCCCCTAATGTGCAGAGACTTATCCTGTCTTACTTGGTTGCCTCTTGCTAAAGAGCCTTGGAACACCATCTCCTGGCACCTTTAGGAGTTTCTCATTTCATACAAAATTTATCATACTTGGAAGTATCTGAGTGCATGAGTTTAAAATCAGATTTCCACAGTTGTGTGGTGGAGGGAACTCACAGGAGGACAGAAAGAGCCACGAATATGACTGAAGCAGTATCACTTCAAATCCAGTGGGAGTACTGGTGATACTTACTCGGTTTTAAATTGAAGCCACTCTGACACAGCTTGTCTGTGAGTGGTGATACAAGTTTATACGTTGTTTTAAAACCAATTAATTTAGTCTACAGGTTGAAAATGCTTCAGCCAAGCTTTCTTCATTATGGAAGCAAATTCTTACATGTCCTAGCTGATGATGACAAGGGGACAAACCCTTGGTTTTTTATGTTTTGTTTAGGGTGTGGGTGTGGTTTTTGTTTGTTTGGGTTTTTGTTGTTTGTTTGTTTGTTTGTTTGTTTGTTTGTTTTTTGTCTTGTCATAATGTTTGAGCTGTTCAATTCCCATCCCTAATGAGGAGTTAGTTTTCAAACATATCTCTGCCTGTCTCAGGCCATTGATGCTCATGAATTTGGAAACATTTATGTACAGAAGAACAGAAATTATGTTCTTTTTATTACTTTTCTATGGCATTTTTACTCTGGGATTTCTGTTAATATTCTCCTTTCAGAATGCCCTGCTGAGCCTGGAAGAGCAAAGCTCCCAGGGTGGGGAGGGGTTTTGCTCACTGGGCATTTGAAGGCACTCGAAGTGCAGTTTGTGTAGAGTATCGGTATTGACCAGATTGATGCCTCTGGCTGTAGCTCCACCAAGACTGGTGACAGCCACCACCCCTTGAGCAGGAGAGGCTGGTGGGAGGGAGCATACTGCCTGTACTGTGCTGGTGGCTGGGGTGAGCAGGGGTAGGTGGGGAGAAAAGTGCAACAGCTCTTTAAATTCCCCATGTAAACCTAAGCCTCTGCCCCATGCTCATCCCCTCACCAAGGGGGCACCACAAACAGGGGCATCTTTCTAAAGATCATTGATTCTCTGAAATGCACATCCATCAGTGGGCAGCTGGCTGGTGTTTCAGGGAATCCTGGCTCTGGTAAGCATTTTTTTATGGGCCTGTTGTTGCAGTTGTTATTGCTAACAGATTTCTCTCCACTGCATCCCAGCAGGGTACCTCATATCTCTTTGCAACTTGATGTTTCCTCTTGTGAAAGTTGCATTTTCTGTTGAGGAATTCCTAGGCTGCTGATCAGAAAATACCAACATTTCTAAATCTTATCAGTATTACAGCAGTGGGAGTGCTGAAAGAGTGACTGAGGAAAAAACAAACAAAAAACCAAACAAAATGCCTTCTGGCCAAAGACTCCTGGATGGAAGGTAATTTACAGTACTGCTGTTATAAAGTGTTGCACACAACCATAAGCTGATTTTGGTGTATAAGAAATCAAATCACTCCTCTCTTCACAGCCCAAGACTTCACATCGACTTCCACTGATGGCAATAAACTGGGTGAAGTCCAAACTCCTCACTTATATGGGCCTGAGGGGCTCATTCAGAAATGGTTGTGGCTTGAGAGCCATCATGGTCTCCTGTCTTCTCACAGTCACCTCCACACCAGCCTTTGGACAAGATGGTTGCAGAGCAGTTCTTTCTCTTTGGTGCAGGATCATGACCCCCTTCTCATGGTATCTCTGCAGAGCCACTGTGTGGTGATTTCCCCAGAATATCTGAGTAGCAGATCAATAATTGTGGGATACACTTTTTTTAGTTTTAGTAAGTGCCATGATAGAGTTTACAGCTGATTTAGGTACCCCAGACTGTCTTTTTCATTCACTAGAGAAACCGGTCCTTCTAGAGAGGTACTTTGGATGGAAGAAAGCATATGGAAGGAGCTCAGTGCTGCACATCCAGAAACAGACATCCACCCTGTGACTAAGTCCCAACTGACTTGGAGCTAGTTATCCATGCATTCCAGAGGCAGGAGACTGGTGGCTCGGGTGGACAGTTACTCCACTGTCCTGGAGTCCTCCCTTGCACTGTCCACAGAGGAAGCCAAGATGACCCCAGCAGACTGAGCGCTTACCTTTCAGATGTTAGATGAGTTAAATCCTGCTTCATCTGCAGATGAACTGAAGGATTCTGCTGCTGCCTTGTTGTAGCATGGTCCATGAGAGCAGGGCTCAGCCTCTGCCTTCTGGGAGGTGTCACCATGCCAACTGCCCACTGTCCCTCTGGGCCTAAGAGTACCCTGGAGAAGGCAGTGCCCCCATCAGCATGAGGTACATGGTCTCTCCTCTGATCAGCATTTGAGAGCCATCCAGTTCTCCAAATCTCCATCTTCCATGGGATTTCAAACCCCCCTCCATGGGATTCCATACGTTGCTCTGGGTAAATATTTCAGCTGGGGATTAGCAGAGACATCTCTCATGGCAGTAAAACACTGTAAGAGGTCTACAAGGTCTTCCTCAATGGGGCAATGTTGAGCACCAGGGTACTGCCATGCTGGAAATAATATATGCTCATATTGAAGTAGATGTGACCTGAATTCTAGCTAAGAAAGTCACTGGGGTCTTACTGCTGCAGAACCAGAAGTGGGCTTGAATTTCTTTCCCATCATGGAACAAGGCAACACTGGGAGACATGTCTATCATCCAAAGCAGCAGAAATCACTTAAAAACTGCTAATGGGGAGAAGCTGAAGTGGTAGAAGCTGTCTGACGTTGCCTCTGCCTCTGGATCACAGTTCCTGCGTGCAGAGGGAGAAGGTTGTGTGTCAAGCTTGCTCTCCTTTAATGAAAAATGCATTAGGGAGGCCAAAACATGAAGAGCTCTGTAAATAAAAGGCAAACAGATAAGATGCAGTTTCCTATGATCTCTCCAGAGTCACATTGTCTCATCTTCATCATTTAATTACAGATGCAGAGCTGAGTAAGTTGCCAAAGTAAACTGTCCCAAAACAGAACAAATATTCTGGGCACAGAAGCAGTCTTCTGATAAGGCTTTACATTTTTCTGTGAAAAGAAATACGAATAGATTTGCTGGAGGCATTTGTATTTTTTATAAACTATATGAACTTCTTTTGGGGTTTGTTTACTGACCTGGGTCTTCTATCTGTTTCTCAGGAGCCCTTAGCAATACTGCTTTATTTTGACAAATCTTTTCTAACAGCCATAGTTGCTGTATTTCAAATCACCTTGCACACAACTAAACAATCCAGAATGTATTTGTCTCAGCTTGCAAACATTTCTGTAAACAGTTGACTCAATTTATGTTTACTCAGACCATATTCAACAACTTTCCTCATTATTTTTATCTGAAACTCAGCTTGAAAGAATTGTTCTGAATTAGAAGTTGGAGGAATAGGTTTGAAACTTTTTCCTGCTAGTTCATTAACCCTGTTTAATAGATTTTGTGGGAGAGTATTTTCACCATACAGTGATTATTTAAGCAATAGTTTCTTTTTTTTCAAAATATTTATAAACCACCAAGTTCCTCTGATATTTATTGGCACCTTGGAGCAATTTATTGCACATATAATGGAAAGGAATGGATAAAGTTACATCTATTATAAAACCAGAGTATTTTTATTTGTTCTTTAAATACCTTTGTGCAACTTCTGAAGGTGGTGTACAAAGGAGGGTTGTGCTCTTGTACTTGTTTATCTTTACTTTGTTAGTGGATTCTTTCTGGTGTCATGCTTTGTGCATGGCTCAAAAAAAGTCATTAGGATTAGAGTCAAACATTAACCTTGTGACCTTCTTGTTTATATACCTACTGTAAGTCTGTTCTGCTTGTATTTCTGCAGTTAGTAAAAGCAAACTTGTGTGCACAGTCCCTGGCTGACAGTGGGCAAACTTAAATGTTTGTCAAGATCACTGATACCACATCCCTTCAAAACCAAATCTTCAAAGGCATGTCAGTGGCTGAGATTAAATGAGAAGGAGGCTTTTAAAATGCATGTGTCTGCCTCCTTTCAAAAATAGTAAACTGATAAAAATAGCATCGTGACCCAAGGTGGTCATACACAGTGCAATAAATGGAAGACGAATACAGATTTTAATGTTGGCTCAGCTTGGTAAATGAATACAGGCTATAAAATTCAAAGGAAAAAACCTTACCATCTGTCCCTGTCACAATCTCCAGGACAATGTACCTTGATAAAATGGAAAAGGGCTGGAAATCCACATCCCATATGTTTCTGTTGTTTTTGATAAACTTTGTTCTCATCATTCCTTGGGCTTTTTTGAAAGTGTCTTTTTCTCCATGTGTGGGAGAGGAAAATCACTGACTGGTCTTAGGGTGGAAAATGTTTGACTGTAGATACAGTGTGTAATACCAAAGGATGGTCCTTTGGCTTGTTAATTTCCATGTGTCAGGGCTTCCTGAAAACAGTAAATTGGGAAGTTGTGGAAAGCTTCTAAGTTTGTCCGTTCCTACCAACAAAACCCGACAGGAGCATATTAATGTCCCGCAGCACCTCACGAAGCTGCACTGCCAAGGGTGCTCCTGGGGAAGGGGTTGGGCACAGATGTTGCCATGAGGCAGAGGACTGCAGTGGTGCCAAAGGCTGGGTGCTCCTTCTGCTGCTGGCCAAACAGCTTTACCCATTTCTTAGCCTTGCAGCTGCAATGACCAAATGTCACCATCAGATCTGACTCCTCTGGGACTCACTCTGGGGTCACCAATTGCCAGTGAGTCCATCTTGCAAAGATGCCGAACTACCCTCTGTCTGTTGCACTTGAGGCTCAGCTTGCACCTGGGCAAATAGAAGGAGAACAACAAAAACAGGACCTCAGCCGGTGTAATGTATTTCTTTTCATTCTGTGTCAGGCAGCACTGAATCATGCCCTGGCTTGCCAGAATGGATTTGCTGGCTTAGGTGTGGCCAGAGGGACATTGGCGTGCAGGAGCACTCATCTGCCAGCAGCTCCTCTCTTGGGGATGTCCCACAGGGACCTGCTGGAAGCCTGGCTCCTGCCCAGCTGCTGCTGCTCAGTGTCACCATGCACACCTTGACTAAGTACCTACAGACACAGGCTGCTGTTGCTGCATTTAATTTTATTGCTTGTACCAGATGCTGCATCTTGTCACAGTGACAATGAGACCTGAACTTCTCGCCTGTGTGCCTGTTGTTGTGTGCTCAGAGTAAGGATTGCTGCTGGTGTGAAGGCAGTGGTAAGGCTGGTGCAGCCAGCCGAATCCCACCAAGCCTCCCTTCCCTGTTCCTTCAATTTGCTCATCTGACTGGGCCACCTTTCCCCTACAAGCTTCCACTGCCGTGCTTGCAGCTGCCTCCTTCACTGGCTTCCCTTCCCATCCCAAGGCAAATGCATCTTACCCTCCTCCTATCCTTCCCTCCTGTGCATGCTCATTTGTCAGCTGTGTCAGACTCAGAAGAGAATATTTGATTGCAGCAATGTCCTTAGGAGAGCAGAGTGTTCTGTAATTCCATTATCAAACACATCATGTGTTTTGATCACACAGGGAAATTAATTCAGTCCATCAGTGCATGTTTATTGCCAGTACAAACCTCAGCAAGACTTTTAAAGAAAAATCCCTAACAAAGCACTTTCTTTGTACATTGGTATATTTTAAAATTGATACACATTTTTTTTTTCCAGTCACTGAAAGCCTCAGTACTGTTAAGTCCCCAAACACTTAATAATCTCTGCAGATAGCATTGCAAATTTTGAACACTGCCTTGATGGATATCAAATACAGTTATCAATGCAAAAAGTGTTTGAGTAGGGCTCCATCTGTGGAAAAGTAGGGTCAAGCAGAGGTAACTTTCTGGTAAAAAGTAATCTTTCTAAATAAATTTTTGTGCTGTTCAGTGAGTGGGGGATACTGTCTCCAAGGTAGAGACTACTTTCAAAGTGCAGTTAAACACAACCTTAGCCTGGAAAGAGATGCAAGAAAGCCAGAGAGATGTATAATCAGATTAAATTTTTGCTCCAGTGAAATCATACCATGATTCTATATAATTTTCTTGTCTTACAGGGCAAGCTTCTCAGACATTTGGACCTTTTTTTTCATTTCTGCTCAATCTCTAGTGGATGTGAGAGTTGCAGGTGAATTACTAAAGGGAAAAGTCTGTAGGAGATGACAGACGGCTCTTAACCTAGATTAATTTCTCAGGGATACAAAACAAAAGGACTAAAGAGAAAAAAGAGCCAACTTTGAGATAACAAGGTACTGATGTAAAACAGAGCTATGATGGCAGAGCGTGCTTTGCTTGAGGACTCTATGGATGTGCGGGGAGATGAGGAGATGGATGAGACAAAGAAACAAAATTTCTGGAAACAGTGAGACTTGGAAACCACTGCCTGCTCTCTGCCCCTGCCCTGTACTGCCAGGGTCCTCATCCCTATTCCCCAGAACTTCTTTTCACTCTGCAAAACTTTCTATCTTTACTCCTTACTACTCTTTAAAACTTAAATAGTTAATTCCAGTTCTGGTCAGACGTTGAGTCTCCCAGTCAGAAAATGGGAATACTTGCCTTGTGGAGAAAATGTTTTGATTATATAGGCAGACCTCTTGTTTGTATAAAAACAAGAAGAAAGTTGGTTAAATAATGGCTGCTAATCATGTGAATGAGATAATGCATAGAGATAATCTAGGGGTGTGTGTGTAAATGTATATTTCTGTGTAACCCCAGTGTAGCTCTCCACTGGAATTTATTACTCCTCTGTAATCTTATGGTAGCTTTATTGGAATGAGAAAACAGAGGAGAATATTGTTTTTTAGCAATGTTTTAGCATTGTAAAGTAAATACTCCAGCAAGTATTTACTAGCAGAAATACTATTACCATGGTTAATGAAACTCTATTCAGTAAATGGAGCCAGCTGCAAACACTGGGCTTTTTTTCCTTAAAGTGCCTGAATGTCCTAATAAGTATTTTCTTCCCTTAACAAAAAATATCTATTTTTAAGGCTGCAAACTGCAAGGGGGCCTATGAGACCTCAAGTTCTGTGCTACAATCAGTAATAAAAATACTATATAAAATGTTAGTGGAAAGTGTAAAACTTTACTTCCGATATAGAGGTCTAACCTTTACTAAGAGCTTTGGGGTGTTAAAAAGTAGCCTGAGTCTCAGAAATGCCAGCTATTGGGAATATTTAGGCTATGTGGTAAGTGTCTGTCATGTGTTCCCAATAAATGGGCTATTGAGTCACTAACCTTACCAGTAAGGGCAGCCTGTGTGGGGCAGGGGGGCTGAGAGATGCTCACTGAAAACAGAGGGATCACCTGCACAGCAACACCCACCCATGGTCCCCAGCCCCATCTCTGCCACAACTGTGGGCAGCCCCCAGTCTCCGGCATCTTTCTGTCTGTTCAAGATAAACAGTCTGAGGAGGATTTTCTCCAGCTTTCTAACACTGTATTTCCCAGTAGTTGTGTCTGGAGGTAGCCTTGGAGAGCACAGACTCAGGCTTTGCAGCACTGCAGGAACTGGCTCCAGGAACTATCCATTTTAATTTAATTTAACTTAACATTTCTTGCTCTCCCACCCAGGCCCCAGAGTCCCCTGTCCAGTTGCTGGGATGTTTTACAGCCTTTTGGCTTTGCAAAACTTCCATGCAGAGCCTGCATTTATCTGTGTGGGTAAAAGCTGGCTGTGGATGAAGCACAGCTCTTCTCCAGTATTTTCCAAAGTGAATTTGAGGGTGGGTGAAGGACTGTTTGTGTGACTGAACTTCACACATCTAACACAAGTAGTCTCTGCAGGAACAAACCTCTCTCTGTTAGACTCCAAAGGGAAATCAGGAATCTCAAATGTAGGGGCTTTAACCTGTACTCTAATCAGAAGTCTGCAGCTGGTGGTTGGATTGTCTGTGAGAAGTGATCCAGGCATCTCTGAACACATCCCACTCTAGTACAGTTCTAATGGCATGCATGCAGTTGAGTGCTAAGTATCAACCCGTTAATTTTTTTGGGGAAGGAGGATAAACTTTGCAGCCAAGAGCAGTTTTGCTAAGATTGTTTTCCTGGTGTAGCTCCTTGCATCCTTGGTTGTGTTTATGAAAAAGCATTTTTGTTTACATGGAAAAGCAAACCACAAGAGTCTTTTCATCTATCATCCCTCCCTTTCTGCAAGTACACACATGTCCTTTGAAAGAGCCTTGCCTGGGCACTGGCTGGAGTTCAGCAGCAGCATCGTGTGTCTGCAATCAGCAGTCACATACAACCAAAAGTAAGCAGTTGATGCAAACAGCTAACAAATAACCCAGAGGATTGCTATGGCTCATCCAAAACAAATCCAGGACCCAGCTAAATCTTTCTCCTAACTTCCAGAGGGTTGATGCAAACTCATCACTTGCTTGCAGTTAGTTCATTGAAAATTAAAGGTAATTCCAAAAATGGTGATTACAAGGCCATGTTTCCCACTATACATAAGTCTTTCAAGTGAGGCAGCAGAGTCAACACCATATTTTCTGTTTTGACTTCTATGAAGAAGTTTATATCTCAGACCTTTAAATATACATAAGAGAGACATCACATCATCACAGACAAAGATGGTTGTTTCTCTGAATCATATGGGAAGGCTTGCAAGGAGAAGTTTCTGTGACAAGAGGCACAGATCCCCAGACACAGGCATATTCCCTGCATCTTGGGTGATGCCTTGTGCAGGGATGACGGTCCACTTGTGAGGCACAGCTGGAGCCAGCTTAGGACACATGCAAGAAGGACTCTGACCTTAGACTCAGCTTGTGCTCCAGGAGACACAAAACCTCCGTGGATGTGTATTGCATCTCACAGCTGGAGGTTCAGGCAGGTGTGGAACTCTGTGGCTACACCAGAAGCTGGAGGTTGCTGTGGGCCGGTAGAGAAGGTGGGACAGCAAGGGAGTGCTGGTGCTCAGGGCAGAGCTGGAACATGTTTTCTCCAAGGGACGACTCATCAGGGATGATGCACTGGTTTTGCACTCTGCTCCTGTGTGAAACCCTTCTCTTGTTCCACGCAACTCCTTCGGCAGCCCTCAGCAGTGAGACCTTGAGAGAGGGACAGAAAATGCCCAGAAGGTCTCTTTTTTATTATTTGATCTCATATCCGCTTAGCTAGAATCATAAAATATCCAGAGTTGGAAGTGACCCACCAGGATCATCAAGTCCAACTCCTGGGTCTGCAGAAGGCAACCCCCAAAATCACACCATGTGCTTGAGACTATTGTCCAAAGAGTTCCTGAACTCTAATAAGCTTGATGCCAAGATCACCTCCATGGGGAGCCCGTTCCAGCTCCTAGGAAGCTGTTCATTATAACCAGCATGGAACTTACGTGCAACAGTTGCCATCCCTCAGTCACTTCCTATGCTGGCAGTTTGGTCCTTTCTGTACCCTTATCATTGAACATTCAAGTGTGCTGCAGGCTCAGAAAAAAACATGTGCCTTGTCTTTTGTACTTCTCAGACTTTAGAAGAAAAACAGTTTTAAGACTGAATATGCCCAGCTGAATAATTTATATTGAAACAGAAGACGTGGATAGAATGAAAGAAAATACACACATTTTGGCAAAGAATTGTATTGTAACTAACTTCAAATCAGGGGTTATTTTTTGGTCCAGTTTCAAGTTACAGAATATGGTTTAAGGTGTCTTATTCTTTAAAAAATATTTAACAGGCATTATTCAAATATGTCATGCAGTTCTTTAGAGTGAATAACATACATGCTATGATATCACCAGGATATGTTGCAAGAGGACATTTCTGAGTGGCAGACAGCCATGTTACTTAATGAAATAATATTTTCTTTTAAAGCTAATTTACATTGCATGCTTTTGGCTCCTCAAGTACATACTGGAGGCAGAAATGACTGTGTGCTTTTAGCTTTTCCAGACTATGGAGGAATTAAGAAGCAAGTGAACAAAATGAAAAGAACAGAAGATGGAAATTTGGTAACACCCCCCCCCCCACCCCCCCCCACCC